>CAUYRH010101957.1:0-12097 GCA_963574655.1 Perodicticus potto | reverse complement strand
AAAATGAACCCCAGTTAGGCCTGAAAGACCAGCAGGTTCTAGATGTAAAGAGCTATGCAAGTCTTTTTTCAAAGAGCATTGAGACATTGAGAGTTCATTTAGCAGAAAAGGGGGATGGAGCTGAGCTCATATGGGACAAGGTTCGTTTTTACAATGTGTGGCAAGTACTCACATCCAAATGTATTTTAGTTATTGAGCTACAATAGAAGATACTAATTTTTTGGATTTTGTTTTCTTCTAGAAGATTTTAAAGAAACATTGAATTTGGTTTGGATGTTTTATCTCTAATTGCAATATTTAACAATTTTCTATATACAATGTCATAAAACTTCATTTTGGCTTTTTTTGATACGTTCACGGTGTATAATTATGTTGATTGGGAGAATAACGTGAATTTATTAAAGTGAAATGTTTCATTGATGTAAGAAAATAGACTTAGACTTCTTGTATAATACAGATATGTTAATAAAAGTCATAGATCCTTTTGGAGACAGCATCTCATTGGCCCTGTTTGATCTTGAAAGGAATGTACTTGCCTTTGTATTGAAAGAGTATAACTATTCAGAAGTCTGACGGAGCTCTCAATACAAAAAATGAGATATAATTATTCTTAGAAGTTAAAGTATTTAATAGTACTCTACAGTTAGATATCATATTTTGAGATTTGATATTGGTTAATTTTACTTACAGTCAGTATTTTCTGTGGCTAAAAGTGCTTTATCAGATAACGTTTATATGTACCTATGGTAATAAATACCTTGTTTCTGTTTGTTTTTGAGACAGAATCCCACTCTGTCACCTAGACTAAAATGCAGTAGTGTCATCACAGCTCACTGCAACCTCAAACTCCTAGGCTCACGCAATCCTTCCTCAGCCTCCCTAGTAGTCAGGACTGTAGGTACCTGCCACCATGCCTGGCTAATTTTTCTATGTCTTAATAGAGTTAGGGTCTTTGTTCTTGCTCAGGCTGGTCTTGAATTCTCGACCTTAAACAGCCCTCCTGCCTCAGCCTCCCGTAGTGCTAGGAGCTAGGATTATAGGTGTGAACCACTGTACCCAGGCTTGTGGTAATGATTTATCTTGGTTTGCATTTTTTTTTTTTTTTTTTTTGGAGACAAGAGTCTTGCTTTGTCGCCCTCTGTAGGTGCTGTGGCGTCACAGTTCACAGCACCCTCAAGCTCTTGGGCTTAGGTAATTCTCTTGCCTCAGCCTCCTGAGTAGCTGGGACTACAGGCGCCCACCACAACACCTGGCTATTTTTTTGTTGTTGCAGTTTGGCTGGGACCGAGTTCAAACCTGCCACCCTCGGTATGTCGGTATGTGGGGCTGGCACCCTACTCACTGAGCCACAGGTGTCACTTTATCTTGGGTTTTGAAATAATAGGAAAGAGTTGCCAATTTTAGAAACCTAAAGTAACTGTGTACACAAATTTTGAGACTTTGGTTGAATCAGATATTTAAAATAAAGTTAGTAAATTTAGATTCTTAAGATTCTTATAAATGTGAATCTTGGATTTTTGTGATATAAAGGCAACTTTTTTTTTTTTTTTTTTTGAGACAGAGTCTTACTTTGTCACCCTCGGTAGAGTGCTATGGCATCACAGCTCCCAGCAACCTCCAACTCCTGAGCTTAAGTGATTGTCTTGCCTCAGCCTCCCAAGTAGCTGGGACTACAGGCACCCACCACAATGCCCAGCTTTTTTTTGGTTGTAGTTGTCATTGTTGTTTGGCAGGCCTGAGCTAGATTCGAACCTGCCAGCTCTGGTATATGTAGCTGGTGGCTTAGTGGCTTGAGCTGTAGGCACCGAGCCACACAGTAACTCTTTTTTCCTATTTTCATTGCTATCCTAGTGATTTGGGAAGTTTTTATTAGTATACAGGGGCTAAATAAAGAAACCTCAAAACTACGAATTGTCACCCCCTTGAGTAAAGTCTCTATCTACTGGATGTGATAAGCCAGTTGCCTAGGGAAGTAGTACCTGATGGGCGCTATGTTGGGCTGTTAAATATTCTCAGTCCTCACCATAGCCTTATGAAATGGTGGGTTTAATTTCCCTCATTTAAGAGATTAAGGGATTTTGCCTCGGGGAGGCTGACTTGCCTGAAGTTTTGCAGACACCCAATAAGTATACATAGTTGTATATAGAACCCATATCCTATTAATGCTTTTTCTTCTATACTGTGGTTTTCAGAATTCTAGACCAGGTTAGGATCTTTCCTGTTAAAAGTAGGAAACCCTTGTGTAATCTAAAGAAACTAGGATATAGTCTTAGGGAAACTGCTAATTGTAACAGGAAAACTTTGGTTATGTTGTCTTATCTGAAGAAACAGCACGTAAAAGAGTAGGGAATGTAGAGAATTCGGAGGAGGAGAGCTAAAAGGAGTCATCCAGGTTTTTCTGACACTTCCTGAAACATGTTTCTCAGAGAGCTTCTATTTTTTTTCCTGGATACTGTGCTTCTCCAGCAGCCTTCTCATTACCAATGAATGCACCCAAGGACAGGGTTCCCTTCATCAGTGAGTGGGATTGGAGTTCTGTTGTGTGCGTTAGTCCCCAGGGCATTTGTTGAAGCAGGAGTCAGTTTTTAGAAGCTTTGGGGTTCGTGGTGTCCTTGTCACACCACATTGCTGGACCAGAGAAGGTGATGATGAGACAGGCCCCTATTTAGCCAGCCTGGCTCCATGCTACCATAAGGCACTACCTGGCTGGTTTCTCCCTCAAGACCACTTCTTGTTCTAGGTGGGAGTCTACAAGTTATAAGCATGTGAAAGTACTATTCTGAAAGAAATGCTAATCAAAATTGTAATTTGTTGGGAAACTTGTTGAACTGATTAAATTCTTGGCAGGATGACCCATCTGCAATGGATTTTGTCACCTCGGCTGCAAACCTCAGGATGCATATTTTCAGCATGAATATGAAGAGCAGATTTGATATAAAATGTAAGTTGTTTGTATTTCACGTGTATCACTGAAACCTCAAAGTTGTTTTTTTCTTTTTTTTAACAGCTAAATATACTTTTTTTTTTTTCCAGCAATGGCGGGAAACATCATTCCTGCTATCGCCACTACTAACGCAGTGATTGCTGGGTTGATAATCTTGGAAGGGTTGAAGATTTTATCAGGAAAAATAGAGCAGTGTAGAACAGTGAGTATATTTGCATTTTTATTCATCCTCCTTTTAAAAGTAATTTCTAAAAAGGACATTAAACAATGTTTTAAATTAAAACAATGAAATTGTAGTAATTACCTCCTAAGTATATGTGCATTCTTCCTAGCAAATTAACAAAAAGGAAAAGCAAAGAACTTTTTAAATTTTTGTCTAATAGTATAAACAGAATTAGCTTGTAGCATTTTTAATTTTATTTATCTATTAAGAGACTTGAGTCTCACTTTCTTGCCCATGGTAGAATGCTGTAGCATTATAGCTCACAGCAACCTCAAACTCTTGGGTTCATGCAATCCTCTTGGCTCAGGCTCCCAAGTAGCTGGGACGATTGGAGCCTGCCGCAACATCTATTTATGCATGTATTTATTTAATTTTTATTTTATTTTTGAGACAGTCTTACTATGTTGCCCTTGGTAAAGTGGTGCGGTGTCATAGCTCACAGCAACCTCAAACTCTTGGGCTCAAGTGATTCTTTACCTCAGCCTCCCAAGTAGCTATTTTTGTTCTTGTCATTGTTGGTTTAGCTGGCCTGGCCTGGTTCGAACTCACCAGCCTCAGTGTACGTGGTTGGCAGTATAACCACTGTGCTGTGGGTGCCCAGCCAAAAAATACATATTTTCTTTTTTTCTTTTCTTTTTTTTTTTTTCCGCTGTTTTTGGCCGGGGCTGGGCTTGAACCCGCCACCTCCAACATATGAGGCCGGCGCCCTACTCCTTTGAGCCACAGGTGCTACCCTTTTTTTTTTTCTTTGAGACAGAATCTTACTATATTGCCCTTGGTAGAGTGCTTTGACATCACAGCTCACAGCAACCTCCAGATCTTGGGCTTAGGCAGTTCTCTTTGTCTCATCCTTCTGAGTAGCTGGGACTACAGGCACCCACCTCAGTGCCTGGCTATTTTTTGTTGCAGTTTGGCCAGGGCCAGGTTCAAACCTGCCATCCTGGGTATATGGGGCCAGCTCCCTATCTGGGGCACCACCCAGATTCTTTTGTCTCTTGCCTCAGCCTCTCAAGTAGGGCGCCCAGCTATTTTCTTGTTGCCGTTATCATTGTTTAGTTGGCCTGGGCTGGGCTCAGAACCTGCCAGCCTTGGTGTATGTCGCCAGCACCATAACCACTGTGCTGAACCTGGTATGAAATTTCTGAACCCAAGTGATCCCCTGGTCTCAGCCTCCCAAAGTGCTAGGATTATAGGTGTGAGCTACTGTGCCCAGCCTTTATCTTAGCTTTGTTCTCCTTTTTTTTTTTTTTGAGACAGAGCCTCAAGCTGTCACCCCGGATAGAGTGCTGTGGCATCACAGCTCACAGCAACCTCCAATTCCTGGGCTCAAGCGAGTCTCTTGCCTCCACCTCCCAAGTAGCTAGGACTACAGGCGCCTGCCACAACACCCGGCCATTTTTTTTTGGTTGCAGCTGTCATTGTTGCTTGGCGGGCCTGGGCTGGATTTGAACCCACCAGCTCAGGTGTACGTGGCTGGCGCCTTAGCCCGTTGAGCCACAGGCACCAAGCCTTTGTTCTCTTAATATTTGTTCTATTTATTGCATCTCAGTAATATTCTCTAAACTTTGTAATAGTAGAAGTGTGGAGCTTTTCTTAATTTCAGTATAATTTTTACATTTACTTTGGTTCTGACATTTTTTTTCCCTTACTTTATAAATGTTATAATCAGAAAATTGGGAAAGAAAGGCCATCCCATGGGTTCTGTACGTTTGTAAAAGAATTACCATTGATTGGAGAAGTGAGTGTATTGAGTCAAGAGGTTGTTTAAAGTTGTCAAGAATGACCGCTCAGAAGGATACTTAGAAGCTGATTAAATGATGGTTACCAGAGATGAGCATGGCTGTGCCCTTACTTTTGTAAACCAGGTTATAGAAGAACGTGGAGTCAGTAGGCTCAGCCTTTTCCATGGTACCTAAGTAGAAAAGAAAGTTGGAATACCAGGTGCTTAACAGTGTGATTTTCCTGCTCCTTTTTGCCACCTAGAAGGGAATACTTACTGAATGTGCAGTAAACAACATTGGAACTCCATTTTTTATTTCTTCTTTTTTTTTTTTTATCATTTTCAAAGATTTTTTTGAATAAACAACCAAACCCAAGAAAGAAGCTCCTTGTGCCTTGTGCACTGGATCCTCCCAACCCCAACTGTTACGTCTGTGCCAGTAAGCCGGAAGTGACTGTGCGGCTGAATGTCCATAAAGTGACTGTCCTCACCTTACAGGATAAGGTATGTGCAAAGACTAGTTTTCTTTTCCTTTAAAAAAAAAAAAAAAAAAAAAAAGACTCCCATTCCCTTTTGACTTCTTATATAGTATTGCTGTGATAACAGACTAAGGTAATTAACTGAAAGGTTCTATGTGTTGCTCCCATTTCCTGGGTTGCTTCACCATTGGGATTCCTGCAGGCTTGCTTTGTGGTTCCAGAGTATATGCTTTGTATCCCAGAAAGGAATTAGGTGTATTTGGCTGGAGTGTTTACCACAGGTAGTATGGCACAATATAGTGACAAGCAGACAACCGACTTCTTTGCTCCTTTTTCCCAGATAGTGGATGAATTCTGTCATTTTTAGAGGTAGGAGGTGTCCTTGAGTGGTCCTGCCATGGCTATAGCAGTGAACAAACAAGTGTTTACATATGGTAGAGCAGATCCCTTATCGCTAGCTTTGAATTAAAGGGTGTGGGTAAGTAGCAGGAGTTTTTAGCTTCTTTGGATTTTGGGTATTGCCCACTTCCACCACATTTAGGGTCTCTCAATAATTCCTGAGGTCTGGGTTGAAGCTTCATGACGATATACATTTATCTAATATGGTTCTGGTGTGGTAAATTAGTTCCTGAGGAGATACGGCCTTTACACACCTGAATTAACCTATAGAGTTGGAGTGAGGGAAATGGGTTTAGGAAACGGTCCTTAGGTTCCTAGATCAGTTTCTTTATCAGGGAAGGGTTGTTTTTTGTTGCTACTTTTTAATAACCCAAAAGAGTATCATTTTCCATTTGGACATCACTTCAGATTGTTCCCTGATTACGTCCATTTTAAGGCTTTAGTTTACATACCTCTTGAGAGGAGGAATAGACCTTTTCCAAGAGGGAGGTTCTGCTTGTGAGTGAATGATCTTTCTCCCAGAACTAGTTACACTGGGCAGATTGGATTGAGGGAAGCAGCAGGTCCACATGGGATGATTGCCTCACTTTCTTTCCTAAGATAATTATCTTTAGTATTTACAGACTCTCGCGCTTAAAGGTGATTGCTTTATTTATAAGGAAATTAGACCTAAAGAGAATTTCTCCATTGTTTTTTTGGAGCATGTAGGAATTAATAGAATATCATTACTTGGAATTTAAAGAAAGAAATCTTGGGGCAGGCTCGGCGCCTGTGGCTCAACAGGCTAAGGCACCAGCCACGTACACCTAAGCTGGCAGTTTCAAATCCAGCCCGGGCCGCCAAACAACAATGGTAGCTGCAACCAAAAAATGGCCGGGCGTTGTGGTGAACGCCTGTAGCCCCAGCTACTTGGGAGGCAGAGGCAGGAGACTCGCTTGAGCCCAGGAATTGGAGGTTGCTGTGAGCTGTGATGCCATGGCACTTTATCCAGGGTGACAGCTTGAGGTTCTGTCTCATAAAAAAAAAAAAAAAAAAATCTTGGGGCAGCGCCTGTAGCTCAGTGGGCAGGGCACCGGCCCCATATACCAAGGGTGGCAGGTTCAAACCCGGCCCTGGCCAAACTGTAACAACAACAAAAATAGCTGGGCGTTGTGGTGGGCGCCTGTAGTCCCAGCCACTTGGGAGGCTGAGGCAAGAGAATCGCCTAAGCCCAGGAATTGGAGGTTGCTGTGAGCTGTGTGACGCCACGGCACTCTACCATGGGCTATAAGGTGAAACTCTGTCTCTACAAAAAAAAGAAAAATCTTTCGGAAAGGGGAGTGTTACATGATAATTAGGTTAATGAGCAATATTTCCATCACGCCACCTGCCATTCATTACACAATTGCTAAGATGAAATGCAGTAGCACCTCTATAAGTTCACCACCCTAGGGACTGTAATAAACTGGTCACATAAGGAACTAGGTGGTGGTGCATGTCCAGTCTATGAAAATAAGGTCAACTTATGGAAGTAGTCGTTGTAGGGAGATGGTTGGTCATGGAGGTTCTACTGTATATATGTCGCTCACTACCTAATCTGCAGGGAAAGACAAATAGCAGGAACTGATCAAGGAGTTCTCAGTCTCCTAATTGGAGGAAGTTTGATCTTATCTGCATCAGCGGTTAGATGTAGAGGTGGAGTGCTGGCGAAGCCCCATGGCTTTCCTGCTTACCCAAGGGATCTTAAAGAATGACTTAGTCCCTTTCCAGTAGAGAGGGAAGTAAGAGCTTTAATAGAAAAGAAGCCTGGGGCTTTTTATGGTTTTCAGTTACCTATATTAATATTTTGAATTTTTTTTTTTTAGATAGTAAAAGAAAAATTTGCTATGGTAGCACCAGATGTCCAAATTGAAGATGGGAAAGGAACAATCCTAATATCCTCAGAAGAGGGAGAAACGGACGGTATTATGTATTGCATTTATTCACTCCCCTTGTGTGTATGGGTGGAGGCTTCCTAAAGGAAAGAGTACCCGTTAGTTTTATCCGTTCATGATATATGGTACTCAGTGATAGAGGCAATGTTTGGTCATGGAGGTGCTCTTCCAAGGTGGGGCCATACAGTTCTACATTTGGGAAATCCAATTTGTCAGAGTGTCTCAGACTATAGATACTGACCATTTACAGTCACTGCAATGCTCTTGTCCACTTCCAAGGAGCCTTCTTGGCTCTGTCATGGATTCTGGGAGCTAAATTAGTGATGAGAAGACTGTTCTGACTGTTGAGTCAGAGTGAGGAGGGTAATCTACAGGTTTGGGGGGTTTGTCTAAGAATGGTATAGCAGAAAGTATTATTGAAAACCAGTGCTCAGGCGGCACCTGTGGATCAAAGGTGTAGGGCACCGGCCCCATATGCTGGAGGTGGCGGGTTCAAACCCAGCCCTGGTCAAAAACCACAAAAAAAAAAAAAAAAGAAAAAGAAACAAGAAAATCAGTGCCCAGATTTGGCTTGAATCTTTCCTTTTAAAAGTTTTACCAGGTAACCACTTTGTTAGTACATTTATTATATAAAATACGGTACATTTCATTGTTTCGAGCTTTTCTAGTGAGAATTGCATTGTAGTTCTTCCCTCTTGAAACTACACTAGTCAATCTGATTGGATTCAGATGGTCTTACACTTATCTCTGACCCTGCAGCTCATTTCTTGTGTTGCCACTGTAATTGATTTCTCCATGCCCCTGTTATTGCCAGTATACCATTACTTTGTAATGTCAAGGGCGCTATATATTGATTTATTCTTATTACTTGTCTAGTGGTCTTTTATTCGGTATCCTTTGGCAGATCCTGATGGGGATTCAGAAATTAAGCTTATTTAAATTTTAAGGATTTTTTTTTTTTTTTTTTTTTATTGTTGGGGATTCATTGAGGGTAGAAGAAACCATGTTACACTAGTTGCATTTGTTGGGTAAAGTCCCTCTTACAATTGAGTTCTGCCCCCCAAAGGTGTGGCACACACCAAGACCCCACCCCCCTCGCTCCTTCCCTCTCTCAGCTCTTCAATTTTACGGATTATTGTCAAGGTTTTTCTTGGTTATAGTTGATTATGGAGAAATTATTTGGGATGTTAAGTCATGTGTAATTTGAGGCCCTGTTTTGGCTGGGTGATACTCTATTTTAGGAGTCTAATTCAATATTTAAGCCCCATTGTTGCCAGGTGACTTCACCCAGAAAAGATGTTTGTCTGTGATCGTATGCTATCCACTTAGTTCCAGCCAACTTTTTCAGATGTTAGCTTAAAAATGGAAACTGGGCCAGACACAGTGGCTCATGCTTGTATTCCTAGCACTCTGGGAGGCTGAAGGAGGTGGGTTGCTTGAACTCAGGAGTTCAAGACCAGTCTGAGCAAAAGCGAGACCCAGTCTGTACTAAAAATAGACAAAAACAGGCATTGTGGTGGGCACCTGTAGTCCCAGCTACTCAGGCTGAAACAGAAGGATCACTTGAGCCCAAGAGTTTGAAGTTGCTATGTGCTATGATGCCATGTCACTCTACCCAATAAGACTTATGTCTCCAAAAATAAATAAAAGGAAACTAGTCAGGAATTTCAGTGGCTTAAAATGTTGTCTCTTCTCCATGGAATACATGTGTTATGGCGGGTGCTACAGCAGTTATTCAGGTATGTTTGGAGTCTTGTATTACAGACATAGTTATAGGTATTTTCTAAGTCAGGGGTAAATAAGACAGCAGTCCCTGGCTTGAAGTGCTTTGCAAGCTGGAAGGAGAGGAGAGATTATTCTGGTTTGGGGCTATGGACTGGGGATATGAAGAGAAAGCAGAAATGACATAGAGAAGATAGAACTAGGGCTATAAAAGGCTGGGCTCTGTGGCTCACACCTGTGATCCTAGCACTCTGGAAGGCCCAGGCGGGTGGATTACCTGAGTTCACAGCTTCGAGACCAGCCAGAGTGAGGCCTTGTCTCTAAAAATAACCGGGAGTTGTGGCAGGCACCTATAGTCCCAGCTACTTGGGAGACTGAGGCAAGAGAATCACTTGAGCCCAAGAGTTTGAGGTTGCTGTGAGATGTGACGCCACAATACTCTACCAAGGGTGACATAGTAAGACTTTGTCTCAAAAAAACAAAAAAAAAAAAAAGGAAGAAAAGAACCCACGTTAATTGATTTCTTTTGGATCATGGTGGCTCTAAGGCAGTGGTTCTCAGCTTCCTAAAGCCGTGACCCTTTAATACAGTTCCTCATGTTGTAATGACCCACAACCATAAAATTATTTTTGTTACTACTTCCTAACTGTAATTTTGCTACTGTTATGAATCGTAATGTAAATATCTGATATACAGGATGTATGTAGGCATCGTTTGACCCCCAAAGGGATCACGACTCACAGGTTGAGAACCGCTGCTCTACGGGATGTTTGAAGTCCATGGAGGTGTATAAAAAGGCTTGGGAATGGAAATTTGGGTGAAAGTCTCCAAGGACATTCCAGATAGTTCAAAAAGTCAAAACAAATAATGAATCTGGAGGCTCGGCGCCTGTGGCTCAAGTGGCTAAGGCGCCAGTCACATACACCTGATCTGGCAGGTTCAAATCCAGCCCGGACCCACCAAACAATCACAGCTACAACCAAAAAATAGCCGGGTATTGTGGTGGGTTCCTGTAGTACCAGCTAATTGGGAGGCGGAGGCAGAATCCTTTCAGCCCAGGGGTTGGAGGTTGCTGTGAGCTGTGGTGCTACACCACTCTACCCAGGGTGACAGCTTGAGACTCTGTTTCAAAAAAATAAATAAATAAACAAATCTGGAAATGAGCTAGAAAAAATGATCAGCATTTTGAGGGTGTCAAAGTAGGGAAAAACTTTCTAAGTGTTTTCTTTACAAGCAATAAAAGATAAGGCAAAAAAGAGAAGGATGATGGTACTGTAAAGTGAAATTATATCCTTTGAACATGGTGATCAGAATTTATAATACACTATATTGTTTACGTAGGCCCTGGAGAAACCGGGAGATGGCTCAGCAGGTTCTAGACCGTCTGTGGGCTGAGAGTGGTGAGAAGAGAGAGTAAATTGGGGGCAAGGTGAAGCAGTTTTTAAGATTTGAAGGCTTTTTTATTTTTTCTTTGTTCTATTTTTTTTCTTTCTTTCACTTTCTTTTGTTATTACTTGAAGGTTTTTATGGGCTAGGAGAAAGAAACAGATGAGCAAGCAGGAGAGAAGGGATAATTAAGGCAGAGAAGCCCTGGAATGGAGGAGAGGGGTGGGACGTGATGACACGAGCAGAGGGTTTAAAAATGAAAAATTCATTCAAGTTTTTTGTTTTTTTTTTTCTTTTTAATTTTTGAGTTGTAAAATTTATTGAGGTCGTCACAGGTAACTTTTTTACTTTTTTGCAAGTGGAATATATTTTAAGAAGCTGTAAAATTTGCCTCTGACTCTTCCAGGACTCTAGAATTACTTCAGTCTGAATGGGAAAAGTTCTCAGAACTTCTGTTTGGTGCCCTGGATGTAGTTTTGGTAGTTCAGGGCTGAATGCCTAAGTAAGTGGCTAATATTTTAGTGTATTAGTTTGACAGGGCTGTCATAAAAAATGCCACTGCTTGGGTAGCGTAAACAACAGAAGTTTATTTTCTCACAGTTCTGGAGGATGGAAGTTCAAGCTGCTGGCAGATCTGTGTTCTGAGGCTTCTTCCCTTAGCTCGTAGGTGGCTACTTTTTTGCTGTGTCCTCACAGGGCCTCGGGGTTCACATCCACGATGTCTATGTGTCCAAATTTCCTCTTTTTATAAGAACACTGATCGGATTGGATTAGAGCCCACCCTCTTGGCCCCGTTTTAAAGGATTTCACCATCTCGATTTGGGAGAAACACAATTAAGTCCATAACAGGGGCTTAGCTTTCTTTTTTTTTTTTTTTTTTTTTTTTTTTTTGACAGATTCTAACTATGTCGCCTTCCGGTAGAGTGCTGTGGCATCACAGTTCATAGCAACCTCCAACTCTTGGGCTTAAACTATTCTCTTGCCTTAGCCTCCCAAGTAGCTGGGACTATAGGCGCCTGGCACAACGATGATGCTTGGCTATTTGTTGTTGTTGTTGCAGTTGCCATTATTGTTTTAGCTGGCCCAGACTGGGTTTGAACCTGCCAGCCTTAGTGTATGTGGCTGGCGCCCTTCCCACTGAGCTACAGGAACTACCACAGGAATTTAGATTTTTTTTTTTTTTATTTGAGACAGAGCCTTAAGCTGTTGCCCTGGGTAGAGTGCTGTGGCATCACAGCTCACAGCAACCTCCAGCTCCTGAGCTTAAGCGATTCTCTTGCCTCAGCCTCCCAAGTAGCTGGGACTACAGGC
>CAUYRH010101956.1:0-13694 GCA_963574655.1 Perodicticus potto | reverse complement strand
ACAAATGTTTTCACATAATAAACGAGAAAATCTCATGAAGGTTATGTCGAACAGTTGGATGAAAATATTTCAGATTGTATATGAAGCCCACACACTGTACCCCATGATTGCACTAATGTACACAGCTATGATTTAATAAATAAAAAAAAATAAATTAAAAAAAAAAAGAATCCCCAGCTACTTGGGAGGCTGAGACAAGGGATTGCTTGAGCCCAAGAGTTTGAAGTTGTTGTGAGCTATGACGCCAGGATACTTTACCAAGGGCAACAAAGTGAGACTCTCTCTTTCTCTCTCAAAAAAAGGAACCCTCAAAGTTATAAACACAGATGACTAAAACGACCGTCAACAGTGGGGGAAGATGAGTCTGGTTTTATGCTATGCTATTTTTGAGATGGTACATGCTGTAATCTGTTTGATGATAGGTTTTACACAGCAATCATCATTTGTATCTCAAGAAGCACATAGCACAGGGCCAGGCACAGAATAGACAGTACATGATGATTTGTTGACTTACAGGTGCAAGGGTCTTCGTACAAAATACAGGTCCTGATTGTCTGTATAAGTGTGTGTGTGTGTCAAATGTGTGTACATTTCCATGACTCTAGAGGATTCATTTGCTGGGATAAACAAGTTTATGTGGCATCCTGATAGAGACTAGGTTGGGGGTGAAGGTGCAGAATAATGGGAGAAATGGGGGAAAGGTTTTATAGTTTAATGAGATATTCGTATTTACAGCTCATTTTGTATACGAATAGCAACACCAGGGTCTAGACAGATTGGCTGCTGAATGACAGTTAAGACAGTCATACAGAAGAGTCCACAAGGCAATTGGTGACACTTAACTGGAGTTAAGGAAAGAAGTCAGGGCTAGAACTTGAGACATTTGAGACAGCACACTTCAAAGAAGAGGGTGTGAAGGCTGGAGAATCAAGGGCTACACCTGATCCTCAGACAAACCCATTTGGGGAAGGAAGTGAGGGAGGAGAGATGCTGTCAAATGCTGCAGACGATGGGGAGCAGAGCTCTGAAAAATGCACTTGACCTGGCGCTCAGGTAGGGGCTGCAGGTAATGGCAGAGAATGCAGCTCTAATGGATTGGTGAGGACAGAGTCTGAAAGGCAGGATGTCACCAAATGAGTGGGCAGGAAGTAGAGAGGAAGTAGGGGTGTAAATTGATGATTTCGTCTGAGAATGGAAGGTGAAATTTAGAGGTGTGTGCTTAAAATAAGTGGTTCAGAATGTACGGCCTTGAAAAATACAGAAAAGAGTTGTTTAAGAAGATATCTTAAAGGAGGCTGAGTTCGAGTAAAGTCCTAAAAAATGAGTGAGGGCTGGCTGGATGGAGACGGGTGGGTAAAAGTTTCAAGTGTGCACTTGCCTTGTGGTAAAATCTGGAAATCCCCAGGTTGGCAAACAAAATTTGAAAGCAGAGCACTTTGAACTAAAAATAGTTCAAGTCAAGGACATGGTCCTTTCTAGGGGAACCTAGTGCCATTTGTCTCCCGGGTCCTCCTGGACAGTTGGAAGAAAGTTAAACAGTAGATTGCAACTAGCAGTTTTTGTGCCAATTATGGAGGTGTTTGAAATTTCAGGCTTGGGGGTCAGAGAGATAAACCTCTACTTGCTTCACCTTAGGTGCTAAGAGTGTGGCTTCCGGCTCCCTCGCCTGTGAACTGTGTCTGATAATAACTTGGTAAGTGTTGTCGCAGGGGTTAATCAGATAATGGATGTCAAATCATTTAAGGGAAATGGTCCAACCTTGCATTATCTTTTTAGTTTTAGGAGAAAACTGAACTTTAAGTTTCTTTCTTTTTTTTTTTTTTTTTTTCTTTTGAGACAGAGCCTCAAGCTGTCACCCTGGATAGAGTGCTGTGGCATCACAGCTCACAGCAACCTCCAATTCCTGGACTCAAGCGAGTCTCCTGCCTCTGCCTCCCAAGTAGCTGGGACTGCAGGCGCCCGCCACAACGCCCGGCCATTTTTTGGTTGCAGCTGTCATTGTTGTTAGGTGGCCTGGGCTGGATTCGAACCCACCAGCTCAGGTGTACGTGGCTGGTGCCTTAGCCCGCTGAGCCACAGGCGCCGAGCCTGAACTTTAAATTTCAACCAAACTTTCTTGCTTTCTTAGCCAGTATAAAGGGGATGACTCTAAACCTCATTCTTTTTTGCTATTTTTGAGACAGTCTTACTTGTTCACCCTCAGGAGAGTGCTGTGGCATCTTAGCTCACAGCAACCTCCAACTCTTGGGCTCAAGCCATTCTTTTGCCTCAGCCTCTGGAGTAGCTGGGACTATAGGGGCCCACCACAATGCCTGGCTATTTTTAGAGGTGGGGTCTCGCTCTTGCTCAGGCTGGTCTCGAACCTGTGAGCTCAGGGCAATCCACCCGCCTCAGTCTGCCAGAGTACTAGGATTATAGGTGTGAGCCGGCCCTAAACCTAATTCTTCAAATTAGGTTTGCACTTTCCCCTTGCTCTCCTCACCGTCCTCTTCTTCATGTTGGTTAACTACTTTTAATGAGTTGGGTGCTAAGCTGTTCATGTAGCCTCTCTCTCTCTCTCTCTGTATAGTGGCAAGTGGTGGGAGTGGGGTGGAGAGAAGGGTACAAAGATAAATAAGGCAAAGATTCTGTCCTTGAAGTGCCCATGGTCCACGCTAGAGGGGAAGGTGCTATGTAGACAGGTAATTAAAATAAAATGTGATAAGCACCACAACAGACTATAAACAGGCTGGCAGCCCAGAAGGGAGAGAAACGATTCCTGGGAAAGGCTGCCTAGAAGAGGTGCTGTTCATCTCGTATCCGGGAGAATAAATCAGCATCTGTCAGGTGGAGATCAAAGGAACGACAGGCCACGTGGCAAGAACAGCACGCCAAGGCCCAGAGTCTGTGGCAGCTACAGTGTGGTACGTTCAGGAAGCCCAGAAACTGGGCATTTAGGGTCCTTGTCAAGAAGAGAGGAAGCTGAGGCTGAAAACACAGTGTGGGGCCAAGTTGTCTAGGGACAGTTTTGTGGCAGGCCAAGGAGCGCCAGCTTTATTTTCAAGCGATGGGAAAGCAGCAGCAGAAGTCATTTGCTAGGGGAATAAGCAGATTTGGTTTATGCTTGCTTTCTTTTTTTTCGTTTTTTGGTATTGATTTTACTGAAATGAGTCCCATATTCATATCTATTTAAAATATATATTTCAATGGTATAATCTCTGAATTGTTCAACTGCAAGCACACGTGCTGCAAATAAGAGGGAGTCAGTCAGGCCAGGGTCAGCATGGCCCAGCCGGTCTGGTCGGTGAGGGTCCTGCGTGAGCTTCAGCTCTGTCTCCATTCTTGCTGGTTTCTAAATTCAGCTTCAACCTAAAAGTGTCTATCCTGGGTAGTGTAGGGCAATTGATTTAAGAGATTAACTTTTAAATTGGAATGTTGTTTTGGGTCATGGGTTGTGCCGATTATTGTTGCTTAAGATAAGGGTTAACATGGTTCTTGCTTTGAACTTTCGTGTGTATAACAGTGATTTTGGAAATGGAAGAACGGAACAGTCTTGGAGAGGCTACTCTGGCATTTCTCCAGAATCGCTGGCCTTCTGACACATAAAAGTTTGATGGTTGTGTCCCCATCTCTGCATATTGGCTGACAGTGACAGGCGGCCAGACCCTCTTTGTCTGGTAACACTACTATCATCACAATCAATTTTAGAACATTTTCATCACCCCCAAAAGAAACCTCATACTTTTCAACCAAGCTTTCTCAGCAGTAAGGACACCCCACTTCCCCCGGCCTTTTCCCAGCCCTAGGTAACCACTAATCTACTTTCTGTCTCTATAGATTTGTCTATTTTGTAAATCTCATACAAACGGAAGGTAGAAGATGTGTCCTTTTGTGACTAGCTTCCTTCGCTTAACTTAATGCTTTCAAGGTTTCTTCATGTGCTGATCGGTATCAGCGCGTCATTCCTTTTTATCACCAAATAATAGTCCATTGTGTAGATATTGAGAAGGGACACTAAGAAAGGGGCTTCAAGGGGGGTAGGTGGGAGGAAAACCTGGCCTGCAGGACCGGGAAGTCTGGAGGGCCCATAAGAATGTGGGTTTGAAGTGAACTAGGTAACCAATGACAAATAGAAAAAGACCATCAATGACCAATAGGAAAGGGCAATACTGCCTGGAGGTGCACAGAGGCCAATAAGAGACTTGCAACCAGTTTCAAACGAAGAGGGGATTGATGCCCCCGCAGGCCTTTGCTTCCCTGTCTCTCTCACTGCTTCTCCTTCATGACAGGGACTCACTTCCACCTCTCTTTGGAAGTGCTCTAAACCTCCTCTTTGTTCCTCCTAAATAAAATCTCTCTTTGTCACACTGAGACTTGTGCAAGTCACTTCGCTATCTGTTCACGCTTCCTGTGCTATTCCATTTTTATTTCCGGTTTCCATTCATTTTTACTTGCAATTACCACCATGCCTCGGTTGAACTTTCTAGCTCAGCCGAGTAATGGAACCTTGTCAGCTGAGTTTGGGGAACTGGGACCCCCAACAGATATGCCTCGTTTGGTTTATCCTTTCATCTGTTGACCATTTGTGGGGTTTCCCTACATTTTGGCTATTGTGAATAAGGCAGCTGTGAGTGTTCATGTATGAGTTTTAGTGTGGATAAATGTTTCATTTCTCTTGAGTATGTGCCTAAGAGTTCAATTGCTGGGTCCTGTGGTGACTTTATGTTTAATTTTTTTAGAAACCACTAGACTTATTTTCCACAACAGTTGCACCATTTTATATTCTTTTCAACAATGTATTACATAAGGGTTCTAATTTTTTCCCAGCCTTGTCATCTCTTGTTGTATTTATTTTTCAAGAGGATTTAAGGGTGGATAGGCTTAGAGAGAGATTCATTAGGTGGCTGTAATGGTCCACTTGAGAGATGATGGCAGAACTGGCTGCCAATTTGGCTAATATGGTTACTGAATACATGACCTTTTTTTTAAATTTAGAGATGGGGTCTTGCTGTGGTGTCCAGGTTGGACTTGAACTCCAGGGCTCAAGTGATCCTCCTGCATCAGTATCCCAAATAGCCAGGACTACAAGGCATATGCTGCTGTGCCCTGCTTGTATGAACTTCTTGATCCAATCTCTTTCAGATATACAAATGGGGAAGTGAATATTCTACTGGATTAAGAGATATCCTCTTCCCTTCCATAGGTGATAGCAGGTGCCTCCAAGTTTCTTTTTGAAGGCAGTGGGAAAGAACTTCCATTCAACATACAGGGTGTCCATCAAGTTCGTGTGCCATTTAAAATTCAATACTATTTTAAATGGCACATGAACTTGATGGACACCCTGTATTCTGCATTTACTGGTACTATTCTCTATGGTTAGATGGTAATTGTGAGGATTTCCTAGCATGGTATATGACAGGGATTAAGGACCCCTGCTTTGTTTTCATGGTGGGGTGGAGGGATTCAAAATAAACAGCAAACTTCTTTGGGCAGAGAATGAGATAGATGACAATCATTAACCCTGGAAAGGACACTGAATTCCTTCTTATGGCTTCAATCCAGTGGATGAAATTCTCTGGGCCAGACATGTCGAGATTCCAAACCTGTCTACTCTGAAACACACAAAGTTTGGCTAACAAAGGTGCTCTCTGATGGAGAGTTTGCAGAATGCCACTTACTATCCTCACTCCCTCACCACTCTTCTCCAAGGCTGGGTCTCAGCCTTTTCTGTGTCATGCTAGGAAGGCCAGGACTCACCTACAGCACCTACAGAGTCCACTCTCCCCGCACAGCAGAGGCCCAGGAGGCTCCGAGCAGCCTCACTCAGTCTCAGCTGAGCATTCTTTCATTCAACAAATATTTATCAATTCCCAGTGATGTGCCGTCCTGTGTGCTAGGTCCCCAGATGCAGTGAACCAGACAAACAAACCCCCTACATTCAGAGAAATCTGAATCCAGGGGAACCTCCACGAAGAAGAGAAAGACCGAGACACACACAAGAGAGAGAAGGGTGTGTGTACGTGAGCATTCAGACTTGGGTTAGAATGCAGTCCCTTGCCCTTGAATTAGTTAGAATTGTTTGGCAAAACAGCACTCCTGTCAGCATCAAAGGGCTGTGGGGCTGGAGGGCACATTTTCCTCTCCCGAAACTAAATGGAATGGTGTGTGGTGCACGCGTGTGTGTGTGTGGCAGAGGATCGGAAAACCTCTTCCCTCCAACCTCCATCCTCCCCCCACCCCAGCAAAATATCCAGACGGTTACAGGACAAAGGGAGAGGAAATTGAGGGTCAGCAAAATCTCAAGTTTATGAAAATAAAGCACACACCAATGCAATAAAGTGTGTAAGACAAAGACTTCCCTTTAGAAGTGGGAGCTCGAAAGTGCAGGGGATCACAAAAAAACAAGGAAGCGAGGCCTCTCTCCCAATTATTGTGCACTCTCAGCTGTATTTTGTTGACCTCGCTGATTTCAATCAGCTTTCAGCACATCCAGCCTTCACCTGCTATGAATCAAAACCTGGAGGGCTCTCTGTTCTCCGTGCTCAGAAAAAAACCCTTTGATAAGGTTGTTATGGATGCAAGGCAGAGCGGGTTGGGCTGGGTGCTTTTCTTAGGCTGGCATTACACATTTATGATGTGAACCAATGGAGAAGCAAGGGCTCAGAGCGCGAGGTCTGGAGAGGGGCCGAGTCAGAGGCGCTGGAGAGCTGGGGTCTGATTTCGGGGAGTAGCTCACCCCTGTTTGTCTTTTATTGTTGGAACAAAGGCTGAAGATGAGGGAAGGGCAGGTGCTGGGAGGGTGTGATCACGGGTCCCCTTTCAGGAGCTCAGGACTGTGAAGCTCACTTTAGGACTTCTGTCATTGTCTCTGGGCTGGCAGGTGGGCTGACTTTTCTTTGAGGACAGTGAATGGTTTAATGATTCTGGGCTCTGGAAGCCTCTTTGGCAGAACGCACTCTCCATGAAGGCAGGGAGTTTTTGCCTGCTTTGTTGCCTGATCTGTTCTGATGTCTAGAAAAGTGCCTGGTACACAGAAGGCATTCGGTAAGTATTTGTGGGATTCCCGAATGCTAGGCATTGTCTTTTTAAGGGTCACCCTGATGTGGGTGTGTAGAGTACAAGGTCATGTCTTTTTGGCTTGAGTAGATTTGAGAACTGGTCTAGGGTCCAGGCTGCTATCGTGACTGCCTGCTGGGGGTGTGTAGGAAGGATGATAGAGTCTGGGAGACAGATGGTGGAGGAGAATCAGGTGGTTAAATTACTTGTACAAAAGAATACAGATGGGGCAGCGCCTGTGGCTCAAGGAGTAGGGTGCTGGCCCCATATACCGAAGGTGGCGGGTTCAAACCCAGCCTCAGCCAAACTGTAAAAAAAACAGAAAAATAGCTGGGCGTTGTGGCAGGCGCCTGTAGGCCCAGCTACTCGGGAGGCTGAGGCAAGACAATCGCCTAAGGCCAGGAGCTGGAGGTTGCTGTGAGCTGTGTGACGCCATGGCACTCTACCGAGGGGAATAAAGTGAGACTCTGTTGTTACAAAAAAAAAAAGAATACAGATGCTTGCATATATGTCACTACAGTGTTACCCACCCTGTAACCTTCTACTGTTACTGAGGGGAAGAATGGAACCCTCCCCTTTTGCTTTCTCTTATGATTAAACCCCCAAGCATGCTATTTCTTTTAAAACTCCCTTTCTTCTTCAAGGCTATCCATAACATGTGTTTATTCCTATTTGGATGCTGCCTAGTTATGAGACCTTGATTTTAACCTTTAATACATCAGTTTCCTCATTTGCAAAATGGGGTTCATAAAATCGATCTCATCAAGGGGTTGAGAAATAAACGAATAAATGTATTTTCACGTCCCCAGCACATCAGGGCTACCCCGTGCATGCTAACTATTACCACCAGTACCACGGCAACGGCTGCTACAGGTAAAATGGATTATCACTCCTGGAGCTAGTGTGGATCTGGGATTGTCCTCTGTGGTTCAGGCCTGAGACCTGAGGAGGAAGAGGGGAGCTGGGGCGGAGGCTCACGCCTCTAATCCCAGCACTCTGGGAGGCTGAGGCGGGTGGATTGCCTGAGCTCAGGAGTTTAAGACCAGCCTGAGCAAGAGTGAGACCCCGTTTCTAAAGATAGCTGGGTGTAATGGCAAGCACCTGTAGTCCCAGCTACTCAGGAGGCTGAGGCAAAAGGATCACTTGAGCCCAAGAGTCTGAGGTTGCTGTGAGCTATGATGCCACCGCACTCAACCGAGCACAATAAAGTGAGACTCTGTCTCAAAAAAAAAAAAAATGAAGAGGAAGAGGGAAGGGGCAGATAGCCATGGCTCATGGCTGGGACCCTGAGGTTTCCCGAACTGGGCTGGCATCCTTTCTCTGATAAAGAGAGATTCCCCACTGATCCTGTCTCCAGGCCCGGAATGAACGACAGCTGCCCTTAGGCTTCCCCAGATGGCGGTGCCCACGGCCTGCGCTGTTTTCGATATTCTCCCGGGAGACCATTTCCTTCTCCTTGGGAGTTGAGTCTCACAACGTCAGTGCTTCCGCCACCCTCGCAGGGTCCCCTCTGCAGCAGGAACCACACAGGACTCCACTGCCACTTTTTACACATAATGTGATCATCTATTTCAAATTAGACACTGGATCACATCATCTAATGAAGGATTTGGGGGAGGGGTTTCTGCTGTGGAAAGTCAGCGGCAGAGCCTGGTGGAGAGGCAGCAGGATGAGGTGGCTGGCCGGCCACTGGACAGCAGGCAAGTGGCGGTGGTCGGTTGCCTGGGTTCACATTCCTGCTCAACCTCTCACGGCTGTGTGACACTGGCCCCGTTAGGAAACCTTGCTGTGGGTTAGTTTCCTAGTGAGTCTAGAAAGTAGCAGTCATGACCTGTTCCACACATATTTGTTGATCACTTCTGTGTGCCAGGTACAGCTTCATAAAAGCCTCGCCATCATTGATGAGATGGTGAATGATTTGCCCTCAGCTAGAGCATGCGGAACACGTGTTAGCTATTGTGTATTTCATGTGGTTTAGACGCCAACATCTCGGAATGTCCGGATTCGTCATTGATTCTCTTTTGTTAAAGATAAAATATGAAATAAGAACTGTCCTAGTCGTAAAAACCTAAGCTCTACATTTAGTGGATCTGTCCATCATGTACTTTTTACTCCATATTTCCCATCTAAGTACCTTGACGGTTCTCAACAGTTACTGGGCCTTGGCTCACCCATTGCTGCTCTCAGATGGAGTCCTAACTCCTCCCCACTGAGTTGTCTTCTCTGCATTTTTAGGTAAAACCTCATTATTGTCACTACAGCAATGATAACACCTCCTAGTAAGATGATGTAATGAAATCTCACCTTTTTTTTTTTTTTTTCAGCTTTTGGCTGGGGCTGGGTTTGAACCTACCACCTCCAGTATATGGGGCTGGCACCCTACTCCTTGAGCCACAGGCACGGCCTGAAATCTTACCATTTTCAAAATACTTTAAAGATACAGAGTGTCATTTGCCCCGAGGGCCAGGGAGACCTATGCCTGCCACTTGCAAGGTGGCTAAGGGGATTCCAAGCCCCTGTGACTTGATGTGACCGTGCTCTCTTTCCAGTTTGGGGGGGAAAGTGATTCATCCTTAGTCACTGTCTGCCAGATTCAGGCTCTTTGCTGAGAAGAGTTAAAAATCCCTCTTCCCCCATTTTAGGAAAAAAACATTGTAATAGACTGAATGGGTTTGGGAAATCAAACCGACAAAGATTCAATTCGTAGGAAAAAGGCCTAGGAGCTTACTGACCTCAGTAAGAGAAAACAGGGCAACAATATATATTCCCAGGGGTCATAAGAAGATTCCCTGTATAGCAAGACGTGTGGCACACCCCAGGAAGGGCTCTGTCACCCTCTCTTCTCACACTCCTCCCCTCAGCACTGCCTTCCCTGTGTGTCCTGAATGTTCTCTGGGGGCAGCTGTTGCTGCCTTGTCTCCACTGTAGCCAGAGTTGTTGTGCAGTGTGTGTGTATGTGTGTGTGTGTGAGAGAGAGAGGCGACATGGAGCCTGGCTCTGTCCCTGCTCTGTCCTGCGGGAGGAACCTTAGCTGCTGCAGCCCCAAGTGGCTCACATAACACCGTAAGTAAAACACAAACAAAGCAGAGGTTGTTCTGCTTGTCAGCCTCCAGGACCATATGGAGCTGAGACATGATTGTATTACCTCTGCTATACTGCAGTCGAGCTAAACAGAAAAGCCATAATAAACTATTCTGGGAGGTCCCCGAGCTCCACACACAAAGCACAAACAGATAAACAAGAGGGTGGCTGTGGTTTTTTGTTTTTTTTTTTAAAGGAAGGAGTGCCAGAGAACAACAAGGGAGAGTGAGAAAAAATGAAGAAGAATAAGGAAAAAAGAAAAAGAGAGAAAGTGGGAGAGAAGGCTGAGGCTCAGGACCATTCCATTTCAGTGAGTGGATCAGGGGAGCCTCGCTTCTGTTTTGTTTTTTCAGAGATAGGGTCTTGCTCTGTTGCCCAGTCTGGATGAAAATTCCTGGGCTCAAGCAATCCTCCTACTTTCCCCTCATGAGTAGCTAGGACTACAGGTATGTGCCACTGTGACTTGCTTGTTTTTTTTGTTTTTTTTTTTTTTTTTTTCCAGACAGAATCTCACTCCATCATTCAGGATAGAGTGCCTGGCATCATCATAGCTCACAGCATCTTCAAACACTTGGGCGCAAGCCTCTTGACTCAGCCTTTGAGTCACTGGGACTACAGGTGTGCACCACAACACCTGGCTAGTTTTTCTATTTTTAGTAGAGACAGGGTCTCACTCTCCATCAGGCTGGTCTTGAAGTCCTGAGCTCAAGCAATCCTCCTGCCTTGGCCTCGCAGAGAGCTAGGATTCCAGGCATGAGCCATTGCACCAGGCCCAGTTTTGAAAAGATTGATACTTTGGCGGGGGGGGGGGGGAACTTGCTGTTTCACTTAGGTACATGGTAAGTTCTGATTGTCTCTGTGGTGTTATGTGATGTTTGTGAGGGAGTTGGGAGTATTGAAGAAGAGAGGATGGAAAGTAACATGTAGGAATATTTGGAGCAGCTTTAAATCCTCTCCTAGGGCCCTTCTATTCCTTCTCTTCCTCATACCCCTCACCCTATGATTCTAGTCCAAACAGGTTGAGAAGATCCAGCTCTCGGGATGCTGACCAGACTCTTGTCTTCAACAGGGTTGGGGCTGATTGCTCAGAGCATTGGGTGTGTGTGTGAGAGAGGGTGAGTGTGTGCCGATGTGCACAAGAAGTGAGGGTGGATGTGCAGAGGGGTGCTTGGTTCAGACAAAAGCTACATTGCCCCCATGGTTGGGCATGCAATATTCCCAATGGGAGTCTTCCCACACCTCAGGGAAAACTAGAGAAAATAAATCAGGAAGAAAGGCAAAAACAAAAAGAACATACAGCAAAATAGAAACCCATAGCCACCAGATGCTGCTTCTGAACAAAGCCTTACAGTAGGAAAGAAAGATGGCAAAAGTGGCAACAAATTCACATAGAAATGTCTGCAAGAATCCCTGTTTGAACAGTTTATCCCAGGTACAAAGGGCAAGTCCCAATACGTTGAGAATAGTACGTATTTTGAAAGTGTGTTCAAGCACAGAGTTCAAAAGTGAGGCAAACACCAGCGGTAACTACCTTCACATAGCACCTCCCTCCTACTCCAATATTAAGATCACTTTTCAGAATTCTAAACTTATGGAAGTCATATAGCATGGTGGCTGAGGATGTGGATTTTTGATGTAGATAAACTTGGGTTTAAATCCTAGGTCTGACAATTATCTAGCAAAAAGATGGCACTATATCTAGCTGCAAGAATAGAATGTAGGATTCTTCTCAAGAGTAGAAAAGTAGAATTAAGATCGGAATGAGAAGGTAGGAGAGTGGAGGAACATGAAGAAAAAAGGAAATAATATACTATCTGATCTGATGGATATTGATGTATTAAAAATTATGGCTAGGCAATGGATCAATTGAAATATTTGTGGTAGGGAAGAGTACACTTGACACTTGACCAATGTGGGTCCACTTATGTATGGGTTTTTTCCCCAACCAAATGCAGATTGAAAATATAGTATTCACCAAATGTGCATATGGAAGACCAGCTTTTTGTCTGTGTGGGTTATGCAGGACTGACTGTGGGGACTTGAGTATGCACAGATTTGGGTATGTGCAGGGGACAGCTGTAGTTGGTATGCAGCAAATAAACCAAAAAGTCAGGCAATTATAAACTCCAGGAAAACACAATGTACAAGAAATGAAATGAAATTATGGTGAATTACCTGGCTCAGTAGTGAATGATACTTACATAGTTGCAATAGTATAAACACAGAGTATTGATTTAAACCCAGACTGTGATATAATCACACTGAGAGAATGTGGGAGAGATAGTAGGAAGAAGGTGGTAGTACACTGGAGAGAAAAATTCTCAACTGCAATACAAAGAACTGAGTAGAAACTGTCTAAAACTGATAACTCAAGAAATAGCAATATAGATACGTTATTTAAAATATTGGAGGAAAATGCCAATAGAAATTGCTAAGAGTTGAGAGAGGTTACTTCTCTGGGACTGAAGAAGTGATGAGGGGTAACACTATTGTTTAATCTGAATCTTTTGGTATGACTTAACTTTTAAAACTTTAAAACTATGCCACAATCTTAGGTCACAAGTCTAACCTCAGCAAATTTAGAAGAATAGAAATTATTCCTTGCATCTTCTCCGACCATCATGGAATAAAAGTTGAACTCAATAACAACAGGAATCTGCATACTCATACAAAAACATAGTAGCTAAATAACCTTATGCTGAAGGATAGTTGGGTCAGAGATGAGATTAAGAAGGAAATTACCAAATTTTTGGAACAAAATGACAATGAAGACATGAATTATCAGAACCTCTGGGATACTGCAAAGGCAGGTCTAAGAGGGAAATTTATAGCACTGCAAGCCTTCCTCAAGAAAACAGAAAGAGAGGAAGATAACAACTTAATGAGACATCTTAAGCAACTGGAGAAGGAAGAACATCCCAAACATAAACCGAGCAGAAGAAAAGAAATAACCAAAATTAGAGCAGAATTAAATGAAATTGAAAACAAAAGAATTATACAACAGATCAATAAATCAAAAAGTTGGTTTTTTGAAAAGGTCAATAAAATAGATAAACCTTTTGCTAACCTAGCCAGGAAAAAAAGAGTCAAATCTCTAATTACATCAATCATAAATGGTAAAGACGAAATAACAACAGACCCCTCAGAAATTCAAAAAATCCTTAACGAATATTACAAAAAACTTTACTCTCAGAAATATGAAAATCTGAAGAAAATCGACCAATACTTGGAAGCACGCCACCTACCAAGACTCATCCAGAATGTAGTGGAAACGTTGAACAGGCCTATATTAAGTTCTGAAATAGCATCAACTATAAAAAAATCTCCCTAAAAAGAAAAGCCTGGGACCAGATGGCTTCATGTCAGAATTCTACCAAACCTTTAAAGAAGAACTAGTACCTATATTACTAAACTTCTTCCAAAATATAAAAAAAGAAGGAATACTACCCAACACATTCTATGAAGCAAACATCACCTTGATCCCTAAACCAGGGAGAGACCCAACAAGAAAAGAAAACTATGGACCAATATCACTAATGAATATTGATGCAAAAATATTTAACAAGATACTAACAAAC
>CAUYRH010101955.1:0-12182 GCA_963574655.1 Perodicticus potto | reverse complement strand
TGGGAGGTAACCAAATTCTTAGCTGAAGATGGGATGACTCTGGGCAAAGGCCACGAGATCATCTTGGCCCAAGATAGGACTATGGGATTAGAACCTTTAAAATCTCTGTGCTTCTGCATAGAAGAAGGAATTTGGATTTTGGGACAATTGTTTGCCATTTTCCTCCTTTTCTGGCAAAGTAATAACCTTCTCTTTCCTTCTTTTTTTTAAAAAAAAAAAAGACTGGGGTTTCAAGCTGGAGTGAGTTGACAGTATTAGTAACAGTAACAGATACAGAAAACTTATTTCAAGGAGAGGTGGGGTAGATGATAATGCTGGCTTTGGATTGATGATGAATGCTGAGGTATTAATGAGTTATCTAGGTGAAAAGAAATCTATAAAGCAGTAAGAAATCCTGGCATTCCAGATGGAGATGAGACTTACAATATAGATTTGTGAGAGTTGTCTTGATAAAGGTGAAGCCATGGGTCACATTAACCCTTGTGAAACTGCACAAAGTTGAAATTTCTTGTAAATGATTAAATACACGTTGTTTTACAAGTTTATATTTTTAAATTAAATGTATTACATGCAGTGCAATAATTTAAGAAAAAGAAATGTAAAGCATAACATTTTCAGCTGACATGACTGATTACATAGAAAACCTCAAGAAATTAATATGAAAAAACCCTCCAGAAATAATTAGTTTGTTAAGGAGGGTCTCCAAATACAAAACTAATAGTGATAAAATCGTATTATTGTATACTTGCAAAAACACACGTGTAGAAATAAGGTGTCCTAACTTGGAACTTATGAAGTTAACTTATTTGGGAAAAAATGGCATTTGCAGATATGATTAAGTATCTTGAGATTGGAAGATTTGTCCTAGATTATCCAAATGGCACCAAAATTCCATTTCTTTTATCCTTATAAGAGAGAAAGTTTCACACATATGTGCAAAGAAGGCAATGTGAAAACAGAGGCAGAGATTGGAGTGATGCAGCCTGGCATTCCTTAGTTTATACCTGCATCACTCCATCTCCAAGAAGATGGGATAAATGAAAAAAAAAAAAAAGGTGGAAGAGGTGAACAACAAATTCTCCCTGGAGCTTCCAGCAAGAGTGCCATCCTGCGAACACCTCGATTTCAGGCCAGTGACACAGATAATGGACTTCGGACCTCCAGAATTGTAAAGAGAATACATTTTTGTTGTCTTAGGACACCCTATTTGTGGTCATTTGCTATAACAGCCACTGAAAACTACTACCAACTGGAGATCAAATGAAAAAAATCTATTCACAGTAGCATCAAAAAACCATTCACACGCCTCCAACAAAACGTTGCCAAGAGAAATTGAAGAAGACATGAGTAAATGGAGAGAGATACTGAGCTCGTAGACTAGAAAATTTAATATTATTAAGATAACAGTTTCTTATGATTCAAGAGAAAAAAATGTCAGTTTTCCCCAAATTAGTGTACATATTCAATCTGTTATAAAAATTAACAAGATAGTCTAAAATGTATATAAAACTACAAAAAGCCCAAAATGTTAAAAATTAAGGAAAAATCCTGGAAGATTTATAACTACCTGGCCTCAAGATAATATAATTAATTTTAATGATACCATAACTAAATATATTATATAATAGAATATAAAACAATTGTAATCAAGACATGTGGTATTAGCATAAAGACAAACAGATAAATGGATCAGAATAGAGTCCCAGCTACTTGGGAGGCAAGAGGATTGCTCAAGCTCAAGAGTTTGAGGTTGCTGTGAGCTATGAGAGCTCATGGCACTCTGTCTAATGAATAGAGGATTCTGAATTGAGAATTCAGAACTAGATCTCTATTTTTATGGTCATTTGGTTTTCAACAGAAGTATCAAAATAATTCAATGGAAAAAGAAGTCTTTTCAATGAATGGTGCTGGCTGGAACAACTGATCTCCATATAGAAGAAAATATAATATACATATACTATATGCAAAATTTAGTATAAATTCCTTCTATACACAAAAATTAGTAAATGCGTTGGGGGAGGGGATGAAGGAAAGAGGAGACGCATGGGGAATTGGTAAACTCCCACCTAATGGGCACAATGGGAAAATATATGGCCACTTCCTGGGTATGGGACACAATTACAACAGGGACTTTACTTAACAAATGCAAACATTGTAACCTAATCATTTGTGTACTCATACTAATCAAAAATTAACAAAAGAAAAAATTAATAAACTTGTACAGAAACATGTATGAGCTGGGATATAGCCTGAAAGGTAAACATTATAACTATAAAGCTTATTTGAAGAAAACAAAAGACAGTATTTTTGCAACCTGGGCATAGCAAAGATTTCTTAGGTCACAAAAAGCAAAACCATAAAATTAAAAAATTAATTAAGTGGACTTTACATGTCTTACAAAGGACTGATATCCAAGCTCTATAGGAAATTCTTACAATTCAGTAGTAAGATAAACAATCCTTTTAAAAATAGGCAAAATAATTTAAACATTGCACAAAGAGAAGACATATACAGGCAGGGTGTGGTGGCTCATGCTTCTAATTACTTTGGGAGGCCAATGCTGGTAGATTGCTTGAGCTTAGGATTTCAAAACCAGCTTGAGCAAGAATGAGACCCCATCTCTACTAAAAACATGGGAAAAAAGATAATTGGGCATTGTGGCTGGTGCCTGTAGTCCCAGCTACTCGGGAGGCTGAGGCAAGAGGATTGCTCAAGCTCAAGAGTTTGAGGTTGCTGTGAGCTATGAGAGCTCATGGCACTCTGTCTCAAAAAAAACCCAAAACATATATATATATATCCACACACATACACAAATAGGCAAAGAACACAAGGTGTTCAGTGTTATTAATCGTTGGGGAAATGTAAATTAAGACCACAATGAGATACCACTACATCTTGAATAAAATTGCCAAAATTAAAAAGACAGACAATAGCAATTTTGTCAAGGATGTGGAGCAACCAAAACTATCAGGCACAGCTGGTGGAACTGTAAACAGCACAACCACTTTGGAAAAGCATTTGACAGTTTTGTATAAAGTTAGACATACACCTCACTTTTGTCCAGAATTCTACTCTCAGGGATTTATCTAGGAGAAATAAAAACATGTGCTAAAGAGTCTTGTGAAAATTTCTTCATAGGGCCAGTGTGGTGGCTCACACCTATTATCCCGGCACTCTGGGAGAAGTCCTTCAGCTCAGTAGTTGGAGACTAGTCTGAGCAAGACTGAGACCCCATCTCTCTCTACTACCGATAGGAAAACTAGCCTAGCGTTGTGGTGGAAGCCTGTGATTCCAACTACTCACGAGACTGAGGCAAGAGGATTGCTTGAGCCCAAGAGGTTAAGGTTGCTGTGAGCTAGAGTCTCACTCTGTTGCCCAGGCTAGAGTGCTTTGGCATCATATCTTACAGCAACTTCAAACTCCTGGGCTCAAGTGATCCTCCTGCCTCAGCCTCCAGAGTAGCTGAGACTATAGGTACCTGCCACCATGAGGGGCTAATTTTTCTTTTTTTTTAGTAGAGACTGGGTCTCACTTTGCTTAGGCTGGTCTCAGACTCCTGACTTTAAGAGATCCTCCTGCCTCAGCCTCCCAGGGGGTTAAGATTACTGACATGAGCCACTGTGCCTTGCTTAGGTTAATTTTTTCTTAACATTATGTGAGTCTGACATTAACTCTGGTGCCTTCCAGAGGATACTTACAACAAACTGAGCCCACACAGATAATTAAGGATAATCTCTCTATTTTGATGTCAACTGATCAGCAACCTTAATGTCCCTTTGCAGAATTCACAGATTCTGGGGATTAAGCTTCCGACTTCTTTGCAGAGGGCATCACTCTGTGTCCCACACAGGTCTGACTAAACTGTTCTGACTCAGTGCTCTCAAATATGGACTTTGTGAGACTGGTGGGGTGGAGAGAGGAGAGAGAAGAATCCGTTAATTCATCCACACCTGGGACTAGCCATAGTATTAAATTGTATCGCTAATGTTTGTTTTTTTATATCTATCGTTCTCACTTTTTAAAAATGATGATTATACCTTTGTCTCTTTCTTCTGCAATAGTATTCCATGTCACAAATTTCATTTTTTTTTTTTGCAGTAAGATTTAGCCCTTTCCTACTGTTTTTTTTTTTTTTATAGAGACAGAGTCTCATTCTGTCGCTCTCAGTAGAGTGCTGTGGCGTCACAGCTCACAGCAACCTCCAACTCCTCGGCTTAGGTGATTCTCTTGCCTAAGCCTCCCAAGTAGCTGGGACTGCAGGGGCCCGCCACAAGGCCCAGCTATTTTTCTGTTTTTTTGCAGTTTGGCCGAGGCCGGGTTTGAACCTGCCACCTTCGGTATATGAGGCTGGTGCCCTACTCAATGAGCCACAGGCGCCGCCCCTTTTCCTACTTCCTTAAGTAGTTTTTTGTTTGTTTGTTTGTTTGAGATGAAGTTTCACTTTGTCACCCTGGTAGAGTGCCATGCCTTCATAGCTCACAGCAACCTCAAATTCTTGAGCTTGAGCCATCCTTTTGCCTCAGCCTTCCAAATAGCTGGGACCACAGGTGCCTGCCACAATGCCCGGCTATTTTTGGAGACAGGGTCTTGCTCTGGCTCAGGCTGGTCTTGAACATGTGAGCTCAGGCAATCCATTTGCCTCAGCCCCCCAAAGTGCTGGGATTACAGGTGTGAGCCACCACACATAGCCCTTTTCTAAGTAGTTTTTAAAATGTACTCTTATATTGTTAATCTTGTAATATTTTGTTGGCTTAATTTTATTGCTTTCTGTGCCTATATCACTCAGGTCAAGCTTCTTTCATTATCTTAAAGATGCCAACTTACTGACTTACTGTCTCATTTCTTTTTGTCCCCATAATAAATAAATGTGTAGATATGATCTTCCTTTGGCTCTTTCTATTACAAGAACTATTGCAATTACTATGACCAGCGAATACTGATTTAGTGTGCCAAGTACTATGCTATTCTTTTACATATGATATCTCCTTTTGTTACTTTTACTTTTAATTTTTTTTTGACACAGCCTCACTCTGTCACCCTGAAAAGAGGGCCATGGTGTCATAGCTCACAACAACTTCAAATTCCTGGGTTCAAGTGATCCTCTTGCCTTGGCCTCCTAAGTAGCTTCAAGCATGGCTTTAAGAAGAATATTATCATTCTCCAAAAATGAGATGTTTCTGTCTGCTTCTGTATTGCCATCTATATTTCCATTGACTTTATAGTTTTAGATTACTTTTTAACCTATGTCTACCTATTTCTAAATACCAAGAAATGCACTTTTATTTTACTTTTTGTATTAGCCAGGATTAGAGCAATAGAACCAATAGGAGATAGGTAGGTAGGTAGACGGTAGATAGATGACAGTTAAGGGATTTATTGGGGGAATTGGATTACATGATTATGGAGGCTGAGGAGTCCCCCCAGGAAGCTGTATGCAAGCGGGAGAACCAGTGAAGCTGGTAGTGTGACTAAGTCCAAGCTTGGAAGCTTCAACTTGGGAAGTTGAATGTGTAACTCTCAGTAGGAAGCCAAAGGCCAGAGAAATCGGCAAGCCCCAGAGTCCAAACAGTAGAAAGCCTGGGGTTCTAATGTCCAACGGCAGGAGAATAAGGATGTCCCAGCTCTGCGTGGGGGACACTTACACACACAGGAGAGACAGAGAGGGAATTCACCTTTTCCTCTGCCTTTTTGTTACATCCAGGCTCACTGAGGATAGTACCTACCTACATTTGAGGCCAGATCTTCTTTAATCAGTTTGCAGATTTAACTGCCAGTCTCTTCCAGAAACATCCAAACAGATATACCCAGCAGTAATGCTGTGCAGTTATTTAGATATCTCTTGATCTGGTCAAGAGACCTAACATTGACCATCACACTCTTTATAATGGGCAAGTAAGCTAATTTTTTATTTTGATTTCCATAATGGGAGAACCACCAAAATAGCAGAGTTTTGCGTTTCCTAGAAACCAATTAAATGAAGGCTCCGAGTTAAAATTTAGTTAATTTGAAGAAATGCAATATCATACAACCTCGGTAAGTTGACCACCTAAGGGACGGTAGCAAACTAGTCAACATATGGAGGTGGTCAACATAAGGAACTAGACCCACTGATAAATACATGTGGTGCATGTCCAGTCTATGCTAATTAAGTCCGTATAAGGAGGCGGTTCATGATGGAGACTCTACTGCATTTATTATGCACCTGAGATTGTAGTTTGAGAACTGAAAAGTGACTCTGTTAAATATATACTCTATGAAGAGAGACTGAAGTGTTTACAACTTCCAGAACCATTCCATGGGAGTGTTACTAAAAGCTGGCCATTTTAAAAACAGTGGAAGAAAAGATTACCATGAGGTACTGTGCTCTATATGTTAGGTTGTAATGTTGAGATCTGTGATAAAGGATGGACTTGGAAAAGCATCTTACTGCATCGGAGAACACTGTGCTCTAGCTCTCTCCCCTGTCCCCCCCACCCCCCGTCCCCCAGCTACTTCAAGACTCTGGGTTCAGGGCTACCAGTTCTATGGATGAGTACCATAGACAATCTGATTTCCATTTTATGCTTTGATGAGTTCAGAGATACATACTGCTTTTATTCAAGGTCACACAGTAAGTTTTTGTACTGTTACGCTGTGAGTTTTCAGCAAGATGTTAAAGGATGGGTGTGAGATTTCAATAAAGAAAAGGAGAAAAGATGTCTTCAAGGAGAGTGAGGTGAGAACAAAAGTGCAGAGGAAGGAAGACCATGTGCTTGATTTGTCAGTGCTCAAAAAGCAAATCATTTCCCTGGATGAGCAGTGGGAGAAAAGACAGAAACATGGGTTCAGATCATATCACAGGGTGGCTGAATGATATCAAATTACGGTTTCTTTTGGAAAGAGGAGGACTTATGCATAATTTCTTTGCAGGGGAGCACCATGATCCCGGTGGTGCTCTGCAGGGGTGAATCTAACAGTGGATGTACTGCTGGTTAAAAGTGGGAGACTGAAAACCAGAGAGCAGTTAGGAGGACATAGAATTATCCAAATATGCTCTAACTTGGTTTGCAATTATAGGGTCAAAGATGACCCTGAGGGTTTGAGCTTAAGAGGCTGAATTTTCACCTTCTAATGTTAAGGCTGAAAGACATTTATGTGCTTTCAAAATGAGCTTCTTTTTCCTTTCCTTTTCTGGAGCAGACATTCTGTCCAGATTGCTGATATACACATCCTTCCTTCCTTCCAGCAGCATCTGTGCCAGTGGTCGAGGCACCAATGTCTTCAGAGGCTCATTGTGCTTGTATAAGTTGTCTTTTCCTGCTTAGTCTCTAGGCCAAGTTCTTCAGCCCTTCCCGAGAGTCTATGAACTGCACACTAATACATTCCTTTCCTGTTCAATTTCCTTAGAGTTAATTTCTGTCACTTGCAAATAAGAACTTTCACCAATTCATTTTTTTATTTGATGTCAAAACCCAGATGTTAACCAGAATCACCTTGTTCCTGATATTTCAAGTAAGATTGATTCAAACTGTGCATTCCATGCATTGTAGAAAGCCTAATGTCTTCTTCAAAATTTCTGTAAATTCTACAGGGCTCTTAAGTTCTCATGGCTATGTCTGATTTCAGATATTTTGCTTCCTCTGAATCAAGATTTCTCAGCTTTGGGATGGTTGACATTTTAGGCTGGACAATTCTTTCTTGTGGGTGGCTGTCCTGTGAATTGCAGGATTTTGGCAGCATCTCTGGCTTCTGCCTACTCTGTGCCACTCGCTGCCCTTTGTCCCCACCCTGTCCCAGGCAAGACAATCAAAAGTGCCTACAGACAATGCCACAAGTTCCCTGGGGTAAGGGGGCGAAATCACTCCCCTTTGATTGGGAACCACCATCCTAATTTGTTTCATTTTAGGAATTGGCACCTGTTAACTCTCTTCTTTACCAAGTCAACCTACGTGTGGAACTTTGACATTTTCAAAAATTTAAAAATGTCACAAAGGTAACACATTTTATGGGAATTTTGGAAAAATAGAGAGATTTTTCATTATGAAAAAAGTCCATATTAAAATTATCAAATGCCCATTATTTTTTAAAAGTCTTTTAGTCACTGCTAAAACTTGACTTTGTTCTCTGGCTATTTTCCTTGCTTCTCCGGAATTTCTCTTGCCTTCTTTCTGTTTTCTTCTCTATTCTCTGCTCTCCTCTGCTTCCAATTTCTAATTTAAATTCAAAGTGGTTTGGTTATAGCTTCTACTTCTCTTTGCTGACTAATCCTCTAGGGTTCATCTTCTACTTTTAAATGGCTAATCAAGTATTTTCCCAAACCAAAAAAAAAACCCCAAACCCTCTTCATAGTAATTCTGGAAACTACCATGATGATAATTAAAGTTTAATATTGCTGCAATTCTCACTGCAACTCCTCTTACACAGCTACAATTGTAGGATTAACCCCCTTTTGCAGGAGGAAACAGTTCCAAATAACTGTTGCTGTGAAACAAACTGTGTAAAGCTTAGTGGCTTAACACATCAGCAATTTCTTTTCTCTTCTTTTCCCCCTTCTCTGTTCCTTTCCCTTCCCTTCCCTTCCCTTCCCTTCCTTTCCCTTTCTTTCCCTTCCCTTCCCTTCCCGTCCTTTCCCTTCTCTTCCCTCCCCTCCCCTCCTCTCTCCGCCTCTCCTTTCCTCTCCTCTCCTCTCTTTTCGTCTCGTCTCTTCTCTTGACAGAGTTTCACTCTATTACCCTGAGTAGAGTGCTGTGACGTTATAGATCATGGTGACCTCAAACTCGTGGGCTCAAGCAACTCTCTTGCCTCAGCCCTCCAAGTAGCTGGAACTACAGGTACCTGCCACCATGTCTGACAAGGTTTTTATTTTATTTTGTTTTTTAGTAGAGACAGGGTCTCACTCTTGCTCAGGCCAGCCTTGAGCTCTATCTCAAGTAGTCCATCTGCTGTGGCCTCCCAGAATGCTAGGATTACAGGTGCGAACTACTGTGCCCAGCTTAGTAACCACTTTTTTGTATCTCTCTTTAAATGGCACACCCACATGGTTACCTCGGGCTTCCACATAGCAGAGGATTCTCAGATGAGATCACTTTATACATGGTGGCTCAGGGCTCCTAGAGAAAGTGTTCTAACCGACAGGAAGTGGAAGTTGCAGTCTCTGTCACCCATGCCATATTTTATTGGTCTAAGTCAGTGGTTCTCAACCTTCCTAATGCCATGACCCTTTAATACAGTTCTTCATGTTGTGGTGACCCCCAACCATAAAATTATTTTTGTTGCTACTTCATAACTGTAATTTTGCTACTATTATGAATTGCAATGTGAATATCCAGGATGGTCTTAGGTGACCCCTGTGAAAGGGTGGTTTGACCCCCAAAGGGGTTGTGACCCACAGGTTGAGAACTGCTGGTTGAAGTAGTCACAGAGGCTGTCCACTTGAGGGAAGATGTGGTTGTCTCTATTTTCCTACAGCCCACCCTCTGGCTACTAATTGAGGATATCACTCCTGCATGCAAATTACCCACTTCCCTCCTAGGACACCTACCCCAGAAAAGTTTCATCCCATTCCAGCATCAGACTTAGAGCTGAGGTCTAGGATACTGATGGATTAGAGAACTAGAAAAAGAGTTAAGAGGACTTGGAGTTCTGAAGTTTGAGGAAGAAGAAAGTTTTAAGAAGAGAGTGGCCAGTTGTGTCAAAGATCAAGTAACACAGAGACAGCAGATAGGAGAGCATTGGATATGGCCAACAGGAAGCCTGGGTCCCCACCACCCCTCTTGCACTGTGAGTGGTGGTGATGCTAGGAGGCAGACACCTTGCTAATTTCTTTTTCATGGATAATTTTCTTTTTCAATCATATGAAACGTGTTCCTTTAAGAAACATGGAAAATATGGAATATTATTAAAAAAATTGCATGATTGACTCGGCGCAGTGGCTCAGCGGGCTAAGGCGCCAGCCACGTACACCTGAGCTGGCGGGTTCGAATCCAGCCCGGGCCCGCCAAACAACAATGACGGCTGCAATCAAAAAATGGCCAGGTGTTGTGGCGGGCGCCTGTAGTCCCAGCTACTTGGGAGGTGGAGGCAAGAGACTTGCTTGAACCCAGGAATTAGAGGTTGCTGTGAGCTGTGATGCCACGGCACTCTACCCAGGGTGACAGCTTGAGGCTCTGTCTCAAAAAAAAAAAAAAAAAATTGCATGATTGCTAAAACTTTTTTTGTTGAATTCTCTATTCCTTATATACACGTAAATATATATAACGTGTGTGAATGTGTATATAAATTCATTCCTTTTTGCTCTTATCCTTTCCCTCATCTTTCAATCACTAGCAAGGCTTTCTATATGTACTTGGGGTAAGGTTATTCAAATTCCTGGGGTAACAGGAATTCAAAAAGAAAGAAATGAAATAGTGATCAGCACTTAAGTTTTCTAAGTAAACCTTTGAAGTTCCTAGAAGAAACGTTGCCTGAAGAAAAAGGATTGGCCCACCATGGTGGCTCATGCCTGTAATCCCAGAACTCTGGGAGGCTGAGCTGGGTGGATTGCTTGAGCTCAGGAGTTCAACACCAGCTTGAACAAAAGCGAGACCCTATCTCTATTAAAAATAGAAAAATAGTGGGGCACTGTGCTGCATGCCTATAGTCCCAGCTACTTGGGGTGGAGCCTGAGGCAAGAGAATCTCTTGAGCCCTAGATTTTGAGGTTACTGTGAGCTATGATGCCATAGCACTCTAGCATGGAGCAATAGAGTGAGACTTTTGTCTCATTAAAATAAAGGAAGGAAGGGCGGCACCTGTGGCTCAAAGGAGTGGGATGCCAACCCCATATGCCAGAGGTGGTGGGTTCAAGCCCAGCCCTCGGCCAAAAACTGCAAAAAAAAAAAAAAAAAAAAAAAAAAAAAAGAAGGAAAGAAAGAAGGAAGGAAGAAAAGAAAAAAAGATTTTTAAGCCTCTGTATATTTAGAGAGGATCAATGATATAAAAGCCAATTTTTGTGCCCAGGCTATTTGATAAATATTCTGCAGCTGAGGACAGAGAGATCTGGGAAGTATGATTCGATGCACATGCTAGTGTAGACCTTAGTGATACCTCCACACCTTGTGGAATGACGGATATCTCAGAGGGGCAGAGATGGGGACCTCAGGTGGGGAAGGACTGTATCCTGATCCCTGGGGAAACATGGGAAGGCAATGATGTTTACAGAGAAATGCCTAGTGCTAAACTGTTACAGAAGCTATAGAGAGGAAATGGGCAGCGTCTGGCAGGGCAGGTCTAGGCAGAGACCACAGTCCAGGTTACTTGTGGCCAAGGAGCCATGGGAAAGTGCCTTAGCCTTTCATTTGCCCACAGAATGACGGAGAGAGGCTGAGATAAAATTCATGGTGAGACTGTAGCCGTATTTTTTTTTTTTTTGTAGATGTATGTTACCTCAAGCTTAGTAGATGCAGATAGCCAGAGAAGCAAAGATGAGATGTCTCAGCATATGCCAGTGAAAGACAGAGGATGGCAAAACAACAGCCCCTCCTCACTCTGTACCCTGATGCCACCAAAATCCACCAAACATATCTTACTGGGAAATAGCAGGATGGCTATTTAATTGACAGCTTAAACACTGGGAATACCCTGAGGTGACTGAACTACCTCATAGTTGACTATATTCATTTCTATGCCATCAAATAAAATGAAGGATTCAAAGAAGCATCAATTTCCAGGGTGAGAACAATGTAACCTAAAAATTGGACCCTCATATTAATTTGAAAAAATAAAAAGAACTCAAAACAACAATAAAAACAACAAAATACATATAGCTGAAAGTCCCATTTGATGACCACCTGATTCTCTATTCTGCACATAAGATGCTCTATACCTTTTTTTATCTCACAGCACACTTGAACCTATAGTTAAACTTCATGGCACACTTAAATTATGTTGATCACAAAAAAATTTTATTTATTTATTTATTTTTATTTAATTAATTAATTTATTTTTTAAAATACATGTATTTTATTATTCTTCAATACATTATTTCCCCCCACCCCCGACCCCTCCGTGGTAAGACAGAATTGATTTACAGAAAAGAATACAGAAAACACCAAAGCTCCTGATAGAGGGAGAGATTTCAAGTGGGGAGAGAGAAGCTCTCTCCGTTCCTCTCCCAGTCTTTCCCCGTCTCCTCCTCTAGGCCTCTAGCCTCAGGGTATATATAGG
>CAUYRH010101954.1:0-13893 GCA_963574655.1 Perodicticus potto | reverse complement strand
AAAAATAATTTTCTATATAACTGAAACCAAAACAGAATACAACCAAACCTCCATAAGCAGACTTAAAAATATCTGTGGAAGTATATATGTATATATATATATATATATATATATATTTTTTTTTTTTTTTTTTTTTTTTTTGAGACAGAGCCTCAAGCTGTCACCCTGGATAGAGTGGTGTGGCATCACAGCTCACAGCAACCTCCAATTCCTGGGCTCAAGCGAGTCTCCTGCCTCCGCCTCCCAAGTAGCTGGGACTATAGGCGCCCGCCACAACGGCCATTTTTTTGGTTGCAGCCGTCATTGTTGTTTGGTGGGCCCAGGCTGGATTCGAACCCGCCAGCTCAGGTGTACGTGGCTGGCGCCTTAGCCCGTTGAGCCACAGGCGCCGAGCCGTGGAAGAATATTTTTAACATAACACACAAGAATGGGACTGATGATATATAAAATTACTAGAAATCAATTAGAAAAAGGCCCCTCCGTGGAGCAATGATGAAATGGTGGGAACAGGGAGTTCACAGAGGAGGTGATGTCACCGGCACCAAGGGAAAATGCCACTTCATAGAAGTTGTGATTTAGGTTTTTTCACTTGTTAGATTGGCAAAAATGCAAAAGCTTGGTGATACACCCTGTTGATGGGGCGTCTGATAGGGAAACAGACGCTCTTATGTATTGTTGGTAAGAGGTTAATTACGGCAGGATTTGTGACAGACAATTTGGCAATCTTGCCCAAATGACCAGTGTGTAAATCTTTTGAGTCAGCAATTCCATCTCTATAAATTAAGCTACAGGTCTATCTGTAGATGTGCAAAACTCAGTATGTGTAAGGTCGTCTATGATTACAGCATTGTTTGTAATAGTCCAATACTGGAAAGCACTCAGGTGTGAACGGTCAGCAGGCTAGTGCCCTAACACAGACCATGCACGCACCAGACAGCTGGAAGAAAGGACAGGAAAGCTTGGCTGGCGCAGAGGCCCATGCCTGTAATCCCAGCACTGTAGGAGGCTGATGCGGGGTAAGTCAGGAGTTTGAGACCAGCCTGAGCGAGAGTATCCTATATCCACTAAGAATAAAAAATCTAGCTGCGCATAGTGACAGGTGACTATAGTACCAGGTATTTGGGAAGCTGAGGCAGGAAGATCCCTTGAGCTCAGGGATGTGAAATTGCTGAGAGCTGGGCTGACTCAGTGACACTTTAGCCTGAGCAACAGAGTGAGACCTGGGTCTAAAAAAAAAAAAAAAAAGGACACCACAGCTCTGTGTGTGAATATGGGAAGATTTCTTCTATGAATAAAAGCAAGGTGCAGAGGAGCGTAGATGCCAATATTTACATAAAAGGGGGGAGAAACTATAATTTTTATTTATGCATACAGAAACTGAAGAATATACAGGAAACAAGTAACAGTGGTCACCTGTGGGAAGTAGACAAGAGCTGGGCAGAAGCTGGGCAGGAATGGGAGGAGCAGCTCATGAAATAATACATACATACGTGTATGGAATTCAAACCATGTGACTGTGTTATTTTTAAAAAGACCACTATTTTCTTTGAATCTTTCTTTTTCTTCCTGGGTGTTTCCCAAGACGACATGGCAGGGTCCGAGACAGTGATGAGGAGAATGACCCGGACGATGAGGATGCAGCTGTCAGAGCCGTGGGCTGTCTCGGGCCTCTCACTGGGCTCCTGGCACCTGAGCTGCAGAAACACCAGAAGCAAATTAAAGGTGAGGAGGCGGCCGTTGGCTGAGGTCACCGTGGTTGGCTCACTCTGGAGGGCTGTGTGTTGTAGCCTGTAGGTGCCTCAGAAATTTGTTCCACTCTTTATCACTGTTAAAAGTCTTTATTAAAGGCTGGGCATGATGGCTCACACTTGTAGTCCTAGCACTTGGGAGGCCACGGCGGGTGGATTGCTTGAATTCATGGGTTCAGCCTGAGCCAAAGCGAGACCTCTTCTCTAAAACTAGCCCGGCATTGTGGCGGGCTCCCAGCTACTCAGGAGGCTGAGGCAAGAGACTCGCTTGAGCCCAAGAGTTTGAGGTTGCTGTGAGCTTTGACTCCATAGCACTCTACCCAGGGCAACAAAGTGAGACTGTCTCAAAAAAAAGAGTCTTTATTAAAAAATCTTCTGTTCCTTTTTCATTTTATAGCATCTCTCTGTATTATATGCTGTATGCGTAATAGAAAATCTTTGTTCTTTTTTCTGAGACCAGGTCCCAGTGGCTTAGTCGGAGCTCACTGAAGCCTCCAGCTACTGGGCTCAAGTGATCCTCCCCAGTAGCTGGTACTGCAGGAGGACGCTGCCACACCCGGCTGATTTTTTTTTTTTTTTTGAGACAGAGTCTCACTTTATCGCCCTCAGTAGAGTGCTATGGCATCACAGCTCACAGCAACCTCCAGCTCCTGGGCTTAGATAATTGTCTTGCCTTAGTCTCTGGAGTAGCTGAGACTACAGGCATCCACCACAACGCCCAGCTATTTTTTTGTTACAGTTCGGCCGGGCCGGGTTGGAACCCGCCACCCTAAGAATTTGGGGCCGGTGCCCTACCCACTGAGCCACAGGCGCCGCCCACCCAACTGATTTTTTAAAAAGAATTTCTATAGAGACAGGGTGTTACTGTTTTTCCCAGGCTGGTCTTGAATTCCTGGGCTCGAGTGATCCTCCCGCCTTGGCCTCCCAAAGTGCTGAAATCACAGGCACGGGCCACAGCAGCCTTTTCCCTGTATAGTGACTTTCGCTTCTCATCCATCTGATTCAATTTATATGCTTTGTTCCTTAGCACAGGACCTGGCATAGAGTAGATGCTTAAAATACGCTGTGTTTATTTGTGTTCACTCCAGACTGGCTTCTCTTCCAATACGATCTCCCTTTAAATGCAAAACATTAGGATAGCTTCTACTTGAATTTCTTGAGTGACAAGAAGCTGGTTATTTCACAAGACACTTTGCTAGATTCTTGATTCTCCCCCCTTGGATTCTAGACACAGAGTTCTGATTGTTCCTTCTGGAAGAAAACAGCACACGCTTACCCCTCTTCCACCTGTGATCTCTCACATCTGACAGTACTCTTGTCTCCCACAGTTCAGAACTTCTATAAGCATTTCTCTTAACACATGACCTCTAGATCTTTCATTATTCTCTGAATTCCCCTCTTGGTAATATGCCTGTTAAAAAGTTGTGCTGTGAGTCACATGCCTGTATGTGTGTATGTATCCGTGTCTGTGTGTACATGTCTGTCTGTCTGTCTATGCATGTGTGCATGTGTGTATCTGTGTCTGTGTGTGTACATGTCTGTCTGTATGCATGTGTGTCCTGCACAGAACAGCCCTCCCTGGTCAGGGCATTGTCAGTGCTGTGAGCTCTTTCCACGCAGTTTGTGGCTGTCCACTGCGTCCTTTCCCACCGCGGGTGGCAGGTCTTCCTGGAGGCTATTTGTGGCAGCTCCTCTAGTTTGGGGACTGCTCTCCGTGTTCACAGAGGGCAGCATGGTACCAAAGGTGGACCGCAGCAGGGTAGAGGGGGGGCACCTGTGAGCTTTATGCCAGTTCTTGGGGCCGTCTTCTGGTGTTTCCTATTTTGTTGTTGTTCCTTTTAGAAGGTGGAAGCTGCACCTGCCTCTTTTTATGGGGGGGGTTGTTTTTTGAGTGTTTCCCCAAACCTCGCTTGTTTTGAGTTCCCCTGTGTGACAGCCGGCTCGTGCTCCGCCGTGTGCGTGTCCTTGGGATGCTCTTCTCCCGTCTTCTAACTCGGCCTTCACAGACCTGAGCCCAGCCAGTATCGTCCTGATTTCTGAGCCACCCTCCGCCCCTGTCTTGTTGGGATTTCGGCTTGTGACTTCTGGTCGTGGAATCAATGTCTGCTCGATGCTGAAGTCTGAACCTGCGTCCCTCCAGCTCACTGTGTCCCGCTGTGTTCTCTGCTTTTCGTTCTGTGCAGTTCCGTGCTCTAGAGTGAATGATCACTTTCTCCTAAATTTCTGTGCTCTAGAATGAAATAGTCACTTTCTCCTCAATTTTGTCACTAGTCTATCTTGTTTGTATTGTTCTAATTAGCAGTTTCTCTTTTAATTTTCTTCTCAAGAGAAGTGATTTCAGTAAGAAAAGGAAGTCAATTTATGAGATACATTCAGCCTTTGAGTAATACTCTCAGCAGGTGTTAGGGTAGCTGGAATCGTCAGCCTCCTTCCTGCTGGTTCCTGCATCAGTTGACATGCTGTGCTCAGAAGCCGCTGCCCTCCTCCAGGCCTACGTAGTCCATGAGGGTGCGCCCACTGCGGGGATGTCCGTGAGGATGCTCCCACTGTGGGGATATAGTGAGGGTGCTCCCACTGCGGGGATGTCCATGAGGGTGCGCCCACCACAGGGATGTAGTGAGGGTGCTCCCACTGCGGGGATGTCCGTGAGGATGCTCCCACCGCGGGGATGTTGTGAGGGTGCTCCCACCGTGGGGATGTTGTGAGGGTGCTCCCACCGTGGGGATGTCCGTGAGGGTGCTCTCACTGCGGGGATGTTGTGAGGGTGCACCCACCACGGGGATGTCTGTGAGGGTGCTCCCACTGCGGGGATGTCTGTGAGGGTGCTCCCACCGTGGGGATGTCCGTGAGGGTGCACTCACCATGGGGATGATTCTCTTTCTTGGATGTAATTTAAATTTTATTTAAGAGACACATCAGCTGGTTGTGGGTGTCAAGGAACAGAAACATATCAAACATACAACATAGTAGATGGGAAATATTTGTTAAATGAAGTGATTCATTCATCTCTAGTGACATGATGGTCTGAAGTCTTTCTAATTTTATAATATGTGTTACTATGTTTAACTTAAAAACTTCTAATGAGCGTCTAACTTCTACAAACCATCAATCCCTTAAATGTCCTCATGCAGTAGTATGAAAACATGAAAATGATATGGAGTTAAATTTTTCTAAGGGACTCGTAGAACACAGCAGTGACTTGTATCGAGATGCAGTTGACCTCATGTCTGTGGAATGAATAAGCAGGTACAAAATTAAACGCCGAGCCCACACCGCTCATTCCACACCCTCAGTAAGGTTAATAAGAACATGTTATTTTCTTATTTTCAGGAGCAAATCTGAACACGCACTGGACAAATTCCAGTGTCTGTATTTTTTTTATTTTATAGAGACAGAGTCCCACTTTATGGCCCTTGGTAGGGTGCCATGGCGTCACACTGCTCACAGCAACCTCCAACTCCTGGGCTTAGGTGATTCTCTTGCCTCAGCCTTCCGAGTAGCTGGGACTACAGGCGCCCGCCACAACACCCGGCTATTTTTCTGTGTTGCAGTTCAGCCAGGGCCGGGTTTGAACCCACCACCTTTGGTATATGGGGCCGGCGCCCTACTCGCTGAGCCACAGGCGCTGCCCCCAGTGTCTGTGTTTTGTGGTTTAGAATTTCATGGGGTGAAGACACTGTCCGGGGCTGTGGTGGAGTCGGTCCCGTCCCCTCCATTGGTCATCCTGTGTCTTCCTGCAGGAGCAGAGCCCGGTGGGGAGCAGAGTCTGAGATCTAACAATATTGCAGAGCTGAGCCCGGGGGCCATCAACTCCTCTCGCAGCGAGTACCACGCAGCTTTCAACAGCATGCTGATGGAGCGCATGACCACGGACATCAGCGCCCTGCAGCGGCAGTACTCACGGCTCCAGGCGCGGCAGCGGCAGCAGGCCCACCAGGTGTACATCCGGGCAGGTAACGCCAGGCTCTGTGTGCCCCCCCCCCAGGTCAGGAAATGAGGACAACTGATCCCAGGGGGCCTCAGAATTACTGTCTAGCTCAGCATTCGTGAACACAGTTGCCATGAGATGATAGCATCCTTAGCATCTCGTTTTTTTTATTCTGTCAGGCTCTGAAGAAGAGAAAGACCAGGCAGCTGATGGTATTGAACACTTCTCTGCTCCATGTGCTTGTGGAGAGTGATTTACAAATGATTGGAATGTTACAAAGCCGCACAATCCTTGGACTTGAGAAATGTGAGGGCTTTTGCCTCATAAATGTTATGCATTTGAAAGTAGAACTTAGTTATTAGTGTACTAGTAAATTAACCTATCTTCTAGTCATTTAGGTGGTATTATAACAGGTGTTGTGATCAGAGAAAAAGGAAAACAACAAGGAAAACCCAAGCTTGCTGGTGGGCTGGCGGTGTCTTGAGAGTACTCTGTGAAGGTCACAGAGGACGTACGGAAAGGCTCTTTTCCGAGGATTGTCAGGCTTCTTTTTTCTTTCTTTAATTCCAAAAATCCAAGTGAATAATCTGCTTTATTGTTTAATATATGCTGATTTGGGGAGGTGCTTTTACTTGTTCTAAGTGAACATCCTAATGAAATGAATTAAATGAGATTTAAAATTAAAATTAAATCTGTCCAGAATTAAATGAGATAGAAATTTGCCATGTTTCTAAGAGGCTGGTGAGCATGAGACTGATCCTGCCCAGAAACTGAGTTTACCTTCCACGTCTCAGGGAGAAATAAGCAGCTTGCTGACGATTCTTACTTTATCCTGAATCTTTGTGAACGCAATCACAAAAGAAACTTAACAATTATAGCGCATTAGTTTTCAAAAACATGGCCACATGTATTTCATTTGTCCTTAAAGCTATGAGGAAGCCAAGGACGGTTTTTTAAATGGTGATTCAGGAAGGCGCAGCCCTTGTCCAGGGTTCTGTGGCCATAGCAGGCGGGGCCGCAGCTCACATGCTTTGTTTAGGATTGTACCCTGCATGGTATGAGTCGGATGGTGAACAATCCCTGTTGCCCCCTAAATCAGCCCCGTGGCTGGTGCTGCAACAGGCCTGTAGCAGAACCCAGCTTTTGCCATCCTGTCCTTTCCATGAGGACCCAAGAGCGGCTTTTCATATCTGGGGCTGGACACTGGCTGCTCTCCCTGGGCAGCAGTTTCTACCCATCCTGCCGCCTCTTGGTCATGTGCGCAGTGCTCTTCTCCACTGCTCTGGAGCTGCAGGCAACGGTCCTCATGGCCCTGGTGTTTGTTAGGTCATCTCAAAAATCCTTACAGGTTTTCTAGACGTGAAACGCTGCTCAGCAACAAAAGCTGTAGTGAACTCACAGGGGAGCCCGGGCCTAATGAGCAGCGGAGCTCAGAGTCCTGATCCTCTGTGTTGGCAGCCTGCTCTCCTTAAAGAGTGGAGAGTCGGGCCCCGGGCTCCAGGTCAGACTCAGTTTCTGCTGTCTCCAGTCACGTGACTCTACTACTCCCGCAAGACACCTGGGCAGGGACGTGGGGCGGTGGTGGTGCAGTGGGGGCCCCGTGATTGCTGGTCCGGGGGGTGTTTCTCAGTGGTGGTGGTGCAGTGGGGCCGGCTGTGATTGCTGGTCCGGGGGGTGTTTCTCGGTGGTGGTGGCGGCAGTGGGGGCCCCGTGATTGCTGGTCCAGGGGGTGTTTCTCGGTGGTGGTGGTGCAGTGGGGGCTGGCTGTGATTGCTGGTCTGGGGGGTGTTTCTCGGTGGTGGTGGTGGTGCAATGGGGGCTGGCTGTGATTGCTGGTCTGGGGGCTTTTTCTCAGTGGTGGTGATGGTGGCAGGGGGGCCGGCTGTCATCGCTGGTCCAGGGGGTGTTTCTTGGCGGTGGTGGCGGCAGTGGGGGATTGTGATTGCTGGTCTAGGGGGATGTGTTTCTCTCCCATGCATTTTACATGAACTCTCAACATTTCTTTCAGACAAAGGGCCAGTGACCAGCATTCTACCGTCTCAGGTAAACAATTCTCCGGTTATAAACCACCTTCTCTTAGGAAAGAAGATGAAAATGACGAACAGAGCTACCAAGAACGCTGTCATCCACATCCCTGGTCACACAGGCAAAATGTCTCCTGTCCCCTATGAAGATCTGAAGGCGAAGCTCAACTCTCCTTGGCGAACTCATATCCGAGTCCACAAAAAGAACATGCCGCGGGCCAAGAGTCAGCCGGGCAGCGGGGACACGGTGGGGCTGATAGAGGAGCAGAGCGAGGCCTGTAAGGCCAACACCCCGGGGTCTGCAGAGGCCTTTTCCTCCAGCTGTGTGGTGACAGTGCAGAGAGAAGGCAGCGGCTCCGAGGGCAGCATGGCCAGGACAATCGAGGGGCAGTCCCCAGAGCCAGTGTTCAGAGATGCCGAGGTGGACGTGTCGGCGGTTCAGGTGAAGTTAGAAGCCTTGGGACTGAGCCAGAGCGATGCTGCCCCTGAGACAGAGCCCGGGGCACACCCGCCCCCCCAGCAGCCCTTCCCGCAGCCGCCAGAAGCCCCTGGAGAGAACAAGGTCAGCAGCAGATCCCAAGGCAGCAACTCGAAACCCCCTGTCTTCAGCCCCTTTCCCAACGTCAAGCCCCTGCGGAAGTCGGCCACCGCCAGGAACTTGGGCTTATACGGCCCTACAGAGCGAACCCCAACCATGCGCTTCCCTCAGATGAGTCGCAGCTTCAGCAAGGCCCGTGGGAGCGGCGGGGGCACCAAGAAACGGTGATGGTGACGTCCCGGCAGACTTGTCTCCAGAACTCCTTCCTGGTGGTAGAAGGCTCTGCAAGGTTCTCAGTGGTACAGGGAGACAGGACGGTAGGTCAGAGGAGAGCGGCGGGCCGCACAGTGAGCCCGGAAGTTTAGAATGGACGTTAGAATGGGGGGATTTCCCCCTCTGCTTGGGAACGTCCACTTGCTAACGGATGATGTGTGTTCTTGTGGCAAAATATTGTTTTAAGGTGTCAAGTTTTCCCAAGTTTTCATTGTCAGTTATTTAGAAAAGCCCGTGGATCCAGACTGTTAGCTCTTTCCATTGTCCTGTTCCGAGGGCCTGTAGGGCCCCTGTGACAACGTCCCCCACGCCTCCCAGTTCTGAGTGTTAGTAACACAAGCATGCCCATAGCAGTTGCAAAAACAGAAACTGCAAAAGAAAGTTTCTTTGTTGCAGAAAACTTCCCGGCTGTGAAGGGATGGTGTGTGTGTGTGTTTGTTTTTCCTCAATGCCAGTCTCAGAATTGTTTTTATTCTTACTTTAAAGTGTAGGAGAAAAATCTAGATACCCTTTCTGTAACTTTCTCCCTGCTAAATGAAAAAAACTAATCTGTCGAAATTAAGTTAATGACCAATTTGCAGACCTTATGCCCAGAATATGCACGGTTGTGCTTTAAGAAGTAGCTCGGAGCAGCTTGCTCACCCCACTACACTTCAGCCGAGGTTCGTTTTCTCCTCTCGAGGAGAGCATTGGTCCTCAGTGGCACAGACGACGGTGGGTTCTCCGTGGCACTTGGCCTGCCTCCCCTGCCACGCCACGTGGCTCACTCACTCACCAGCCTCCCACTGCAGACGCACACACCTCTGCCCAAAAGCTAGAACCCAGCACCTGAGACTCGTACTTGAATTTTGTGCTTTTCCGATTGGAGTCCTTTGCTGAATACTTTGTTACTTGAACACTGCCTTTCTCTAGAGAAGGCCCCAGTGCTTTCTGGCATAGCTCTCTCTCACCCACTCCTGCCCAGCCGAGCGGGTCAGAAACAACACCTCGTCTCACTATGCAGATGGGAACTCTGAGCCATGCAGAGGTGAAGTAGCGCTTCAGATACTCAAGGTTTTAAATACTGCTGGCATTCCTCGTGACTTAGCACAAGTCCCCCTGTGCAACAGGTGTGATGCTCTTTGTACACACATGTGTTGGCTTCGTAGGTGTCAAAACGGAGACTGGGAAGCCATTCACTACACTCCCTCCTGACTCAGAGGACCTTTGCCCAGATGGTGCAGAGCCCTGCAATGGCATTTACAGAACCAGCTCTGACTCTGTTATCCTGGAAAAGGAGGGCATTTTAAAAATGCCCCTTGCACCTGCCATCTGGCTGAACAAAAGGTTCCTTCCTCAGGCCCCTTCTCCCCACCATCATTAGCAGAATAGACTTAGCATTTTTATCTTCATCTCTGAAAGACTTTTGGTGATGCTTGCAGGAATATTGTTAATACAGTCAATATTAATTCGAGCTAATTGGGTTGCTAATTCTGAAACCAAAACTATACTTATAGAAAGGGCCTTTACTATGAAAGGTACCTACTTTTTATAATAGAGAACGTGATCATGTGGACTAATTTGAACAAAACATAAGAATGACATATTCAGGGAGAAAAACTATTTTTTGCCCTTTCTGGTATTTTTACCCCCAAAGGAACTGAAGATGGAAAATATGACTAATCTGTCATTGCTGCTTTGGTCTTGAAGCCTGTGCCACCTAAAGTTAGCATCAGCTTCATAAAAGGCAGCCACACCTACAGCCTGTTTCTTGGGGAGGTGCAGGTGGAGAGTTGGGGTGCTTTGCGTGCCGCCCCTGAGGCCCACTGCATCTTCCAAAGTGAAGTGAATGACGTGAGCTTCTTCCTTCTGCTGAACTGTACAGATAAGAGTTATTCCACCTCAAATTCTTTTCCTTTCCCCCTTCCCGGTGAGTGAGAGAGTTGTTCCCCCTGCGCAGTGTCTGACTTGACGTGAGAATTGTTCTTTCCTTTCTTGAAGTAGCTCACTAGCTCCCGAGGGTCTAGCAGGGTGGAGGCTGCTGGGGCTGCGTCTCCGGCCTGTAGCAGCTGTGAGTGTTCCCAGCACACCTGTTTCCTGTGAGCTCACCCTTCCCAGGTCTGGTCTTCCTGAGAAGGGTGGATGAAGTGGCACATTGTTGGGGATCAGTATTTATTGGATGAATGAACGAACAACTGAGAGGATGATAGTCCTTTGAGGTAGAAATGACCTTATCACAATTTTATTTATTTTTATTTTTTTGCAGTTTTTGGCCAGGGCTGGGTTTGAACCTGCCACCTGTGGCATATAGGGCCGGTGACCTACTCCTTTGAACCACAGGTGCTGCCCCACTTGTCAGAATTTTAAAAACTCTGCAGATCCCTGTCAAAGCCCTCCTGTCCACCAGTGTGCATGCGTTGTACCAAGTCAGTACAGGGTGAACTGGTCGACTTACAAGCCTTGCCTATTTTAGAAAATAAAGAATTCTGTAGTAGCCTCCATGCACGGCATGTGCAAAGACCAGTAGAGACCCGCCCTCCCCCAAGTGTCAGGCGTTGTACGCGAGCCCCAGAAGTGCTTACCAGCAGCAGCTTCTCGTGTTTGAGGTGTGTCTGTAGCCTCTGGGCGCTGCCTCAGGCACCTCTGCACCTCTGCCCTCCTAAAACGCCTCCCGGTGATGTAAACCCAGTTGGTGACGTCGACCCACAGGCTGTAACTGTCCGGAATACTGTATCCCTTTTCTGTCTCTCTTGCTCTGAAGAATTGTATTGCTACAGAGATATATGCATAAAGATTCTCACCATGCTGGCTGTCGTGCTGTTTCTGAGGGTGTGGGTGGGACACTGCTGTGACATCCTCTCCCTTCTCTTTCCCTTCCACCCCATGTGGTCACTCAGCCCCTGGGCGCCCCTCCCCATTCTGATCTAGGCTTGCAGGGTGGCCTGAGACCCACCAGAAGTGGCAGGACAGCTGGTTCTTGTGTTGGAGTGAGCACCGGTCATTTAGAGAGGTGAATGGAAAAATCCTTTAGATCTGTTTCCTCTTGTCTTAATAAAATGGAACAATAAGAATATAATTAGCTTCATGGTCTTCAGGGTTCTAGATGAATAGAGAGCTGGGGCTGATGTGAGTCGCCACCCTCTCTTATAAAGGCCCTCTGTATACGGCTTCTGAGTCACCTTGCTGCCTACAGCAATCACGAGAAATAGCATTTTAAATACATTCTTTTTCCTTTTTCGAAAATTAACATGTTCTAGAAGATTTGGAAAACAGTGCACAAGGAATTGCCAGTATTTGGGTGTGAGTACACCATTGTCTTCACAAACGTGTGTTGACCCTGCTAGCGTAGCTGTCCTTCTAATAAATGCCCTTCACCGTTTGGAGTGACCAGTAGTCCATCCCGCAGAATTCACACAAAGGGCACCTTGTCAAACAGGCAGTTTCTGATTGCTGATAGTCATGGATGGTGTGTCTTGACACATCTTTGTACCCAGCCTTGTTTTCTTAGGATATGTTCATAGATGTGGAGTTGCAGGGTCAGAAAATATGCCCATTTTTAAGACATATATCTCCAAATTGCTGTCCTTCAAGGGGGAAGTTACTGTGCAAGCAGAGAATAGGAGTGCCTGCCTGCTTCTCCACAGTCTGGGAGCATCAGTTCCCTCCCTGCCTCCCTCCCTCCTCCCTCTTTTTCCTTCTTTCCTCTTTTTCCTTCCTAGAACCTCCAATGTTGGAGAATTGATTGCAGTGTTGATAGAAGCAGTGATCATCTTATTTCTGGATTTTAAGAAAAACCATTACGTAAGATGTTTGCTGAGGTTTCTGTTAGGTATGTTTTATTAACGCAATGAAATTAATTTTTAACTGTGTCTCACTCTGTCACCCTGGCTTGACTGCAGTGGGGCAGTCACAGCTCTCTGCAGCCTCTTAGTCCTGGCTCGAGGGTCCTCCCTACTCAGCCTCCCCAGTAGCTGGGACGACAGGTTTGCTCCATGCCTGGCTAATGTTTTCATGCTTTTAGACATGGGTCTTTCAGTGTTGCCCAGACTGGTCTCCAGCTGCTGACCTTAAGTGAGATTCCAGAGTCACTTGAGATTATAGCTTTTCTTCTTTTCTTGCTAAGAGTTTTTGTTTTCATCAGCAGATACTGAAGTTTATTAACTGATTTTAATTGTGTTCTTTGAGAAGGGAGTAGTGCCTGAGACTTGGTATCTTGAACTCAAGAAAGCAGCCATTGCCAGGCTTCATCAGAGCATATTAGATATTTTAGGGTTGCAAGAGACAGAGTGAAGGTTTTATGTGAAAAATGTTCATTGAAGTATTAAGATTACTAATGGGAAATTAAGAACAGTGTGAACATCTGAGAAGAGGGGAAATGATTGGGTGGATTATGACTCATCCCCAGAATGGAGCTTCACTGGCCCTGAGTGTGTCGCCATTGAGATGGGAGACGCCCAAACCCCACCAGATGGTCAGACGGAACTCAGAGTCTGGAGCCCCAGGGCCCCCTGGGCAGGAGCCGTACTGGACATGGTGGGAAGCAGAGCTTTGTGGGTGGTTCTCCCACCAAGGCAGCTGTGCTCCCATGCATGGGGACAACGGCCGGTACTGTGGGTGTTGGGTCAGCTTCCATGCAGCTCCCTGTGGCTGTCACCTGAATGTCCTCAGTTCTGGCTGCTGTGACAAAGTACCATGGACAGGGGCTTAAATAGCCATTTCTTTCTCATAGATCTAGAGGATGGGAGGTCCAAGGTCAAGGTGCCTGCAGATTCCTGGTCCACAGAGGGCCATCTCCTTGCTGTGTCCTCACATGATCGGGAGAGAGAACACACTCTGGGCTCTTTCTTTCCTTGAAGGGCACTAATCTCATCATGAGGTCCCCACTTCATGAACTCATCTAGACTTAATTACCAACCTGTTTCCACAGCAAGGGCTATTGCTTTCTTGGTGGTCTGCAGTGGTCAGAGCAGCCTCCGGCAGGTCACCATCCTGGTCTGCAGTGGTCAGAGCAGCCTCCGGCAGGTCACTCTCCTGGTCTGCAGTGGTCAGAGCAGCCTCCGGCAGGTCACTCTCCTGGTCTGCAGTGGTCAGAGCAGCCTCCCACAGGTCACTCTCCGGTCTGCAGTGGTCAGAGCAGCCTCCCGCAGGTCACCATCCTGGTCTGCAGTGGTCAGAGCAGCCTCCCGCAGGTCACTCTCCCGGTCTGCAGTGGTCAGAGCAGCCGGCCTCCCGCAGGTCACCCTCCCGGTCTGCACTGGTCAGAGCAGCCGGCTTCCCGCAGGTCACTCTCCTGGTCTGCAGTGGTCAGAGCAGCCTCCCGCAGGTCACCCTCCTGGTCTGCAGTGGTCAGAGCAGCCTCCCACAGGTCACTCTCCTGGTCTGCAGTGGTCAGAGCAGCCTCCC
>CAUYRH010101950.1:0-20200 GCA_963574655.1 Perodicticus potto | reverse complement strand
AGAGGGAATTTACAAGAAAGTAGAAAAATAGAATGAGAAAAATGGGTGAAAGATTTGTAGAAAATAGAAAGGCTGTGGCGGAGCTCAAGGAAATGAAGGAGTCAATCAGGAAACTTAAAGATGCAGTAGAAAGTATCAATGACAGATTACACCACGGAGAAGAAAAAATCTCAGAACTAGAGTATAAAGCTCATGAGCTAACTCAGATAGTTAAAAAGGCAGGAAAGGAGAGAAAAAGAATAACATTCACTCAGAGAATTATGGGACTTCACAAAACATTCAACCATATAAATTATAGGGATCCCTGAAGGGAAAGAATAGCATTGCAAAGGAATGGAAGCCCTACTGGAGGATATCATAAATAAAAGTTTCCCAAGTTTCGCTAAAGTTTCTAAAACTCTCCTTTTAGAGAAATATCAAACCCCAGTCATCTCAACATAAACAGAGAATCTCCAAGACACATTGTCATGAATCTGTCCAAAGTCACAACATAAAAGAAAACTCTACAAGCAACCAGGAGGAAATACCAACTGACCTACACAGGCAGATCCACAAGGGTCATGGTGGACTTTTCAGCTGAAACCATTGAAGCCAGAAGAGAATGGTCATTTACTTTAATCTTCTCAAAACAAACAAACAATTTTCAGCCCAAAAGTCTGTATCCTGCTAAACTAAGCTTTAAAATTCTTGGAGAATTGAAATCTTTTACTAATATTCAAACACTGAGGAAATTTGCCACAAGAAGACCAGCTCTATAGGAAATACATAGACCTATTCTAAATGGGGACCATCACAATGGAGCACCAGTGAACTAAACACCCAGAACTAAAGGACAAAATCCAGCATCCACAATGGCACAAAGGATAAAACTAAACAATGGTCTTGCACAAAATAAGACGAATAGAACTCCACCACACTTATCAATTCTCTCAATAAATGTTAATGGCTTGAATTCCCCACTGAAGAGACACAAAATGGCCAAATGGATAAAAAAGCATAAGCCATCCATATGTTATCTCCAGGAACAAATCTAACCTTGAATGACAATGAAGATTCATGATAAAGGTAAGGAAAGCAGTATTTCAGGCAAATGGAAATCAGAGGAAAGGAGGGTCATAATCTTATTTTCAGACACAAGTTGATTTAAAGCAGCTAAAATTAAGACAAAGATGGTCACTTCATACTACTAAAGGGAATAATGCAACAAGAAGACATTTCAATCCTAAATATTTATGCACCCAACTTAAATTTTCCCAGATTTATGAAATAGACCTCAGTTGGTCTGAGGAATATGATTTCCCATAATAGCTGTGGACTTTAGTATCCCTCTGATAGAACTGGACAGATCCCCTAAACAGAAACTAAACAAAGATACAAGGGACTTAAATATGACCCTCGAAAAAATGAGCTTAATAGATATGTACAGAACATACCACCTTAAAGCTAAGGAATAAACATTCTTTTCATCAGCCCATGGAACTTACTTCAAAACAGATCATATCCTAGAATATAAATCAAACCTCAAGAAAATTTAAAGAATTGAAATTATACCCTGCATCTTCTCAGACCACAATACAATAAAGGTGGAACACAACTCCAACAAAAATTTTCATTCCAACATAAAGGCATTGAAATTAAAAAACCTTATTGTGAATGACAGTTGGGTCAAGGAAAAGATAAAGGAGGAAATTGTTAAATTCCTTGAACATAACAGCAATGAAGTTACAAATTACCAAAACCTGTGGGATACTGCAAAAGCAGTCCTAAAAGATAAATATAAACATTGGATGCCTACATCTGAAAAATAGAAAAAGAGCACATTAACAAACTAATGAAACATTTTAAGGAAATGGAAAAGGAAAAACAATCTAATCGCAAACCCAACTGAAGGAAAGAAATAACTAAAATTAAATCCAAAATAAATGGAATTGAAAACAAAAGAATTATTCAGAAAATTAAGGAGGGAAATGTTGGCTCTTTAAAAAATAAATAAAGTTGATAAAACTTTGGCCAGATTAAGTAGAAACAGGAAAGTAAAATATCTTATAACCTCAACCAGAAATAAAAAAGAGAGAAATAACAACACAGAGATATAAGAGATTATCTCTGACTATTGCAAGAAAATCTATGCCCAGAAATGTGACAATGTGAAGGAAATGGACCAATCCCTGGAATGACACCATCTCCTTAGTCTTAACTAGTAAGAAAAAGAGCTTTTGAACATATCAAGCATTACAGAAACTACCTCAAAACATTTAGAAGGAAAGAATCTTTCCTTCCCAACATGTTCTATGAAGCAAACATCACCCTGATACCAAAACCAGGAGAAGACCCAATTAAAAAGGAGAACTACAGACCAATTTCACTAATGAATATACATGCAAAAATACTCAACAAAATCTTACCAATAGATTACAGATACACATTAAAAACACTGTATATCATGATCAAGTAGGTTTCATCCCAAGGATACAAGGCTGGTTTAATATACACAAATCCATAAATGTAATTTGCCACATCAATAGTAGCAAAAACAAAGACCATATGATCCTCTCAATAGATGCAAAGAAAGCATTTGACAGAATTCAGCATTTTTTCTAACAAAAATATGCTATATTTTAAGAATATAGGCATAAACAGCACATTTCTTAAACTGCTTGCAGCCATCTATGACAAACCCACAGCTAATATGATACTGAATGGAGTAAAATAAAAAGCTTTTCCACTTAGAAATGGAACCAGACAAGGATGTCTTCTAACACTGCTACTATTCAACATAGTGCTAGAAGTTCTAGCCAAGGCAATCAGGCAAGAGAAGGATATAAAGGGTATCCAAATTGGAAAAGAGGAAGTTAACCATTCACTGATGATATGATCTGATACTTAGCGAATCCCAGAGACTCAACTACAAGACTCCTAGAAGTGATCAAGAAATACAGTAATGTCTCAGGGTATAAAATCAACATCAACAAATAAGTAGCCTTGAATATGCCAATAAAAGCCAAGATGAGAAACTAATCAAAGACATAATTCCCATCATAGTAGCTTAAAAGAAAATGAAATACCTAGGCATATAACTAAAAAAAAAAAGAGGCAAAGAAACTTTTACAAAGATAATTATGAATCCCTAAAAAAAGAAATAGCAGAAGACACTAACAAATGGAAGAACATACTATGCTCCTGGCTGGGAAGAATCACCATTGTTAAAAAGTCTATACTTCCCAAAGCTATCTACACATTCAGTGCAATCCCTATTAAAATACCAACATCATACTTTGAAGAATTGAACAAAATTGTTCTTCATTTCATATGGAACCAAAGAAAACTCCATATAGCCAAGGCAATTTTTAGTAATAAAAAAATCCAGAGTCATCATTTTACCAGATTTTGGGCTATAGTACAAGTCTACAGTAATCAAAACAGCATGGTATGTCTCAAAAATAGAGACATAGACATATGGAACTGAATAGAAAACCAAGAGATGAAAACAATCTCTTACAGCCATCTGATCTTTGATAAACATACAGTTGGGAAAAGAATCCCAATTCAAAAAATAGTGGTGGGAGAACTGGATAACCACACGTAAAAAACTGAAACTGGACTGGCACCTTTCATCACTCACAAAAATTGATTCAAGACTGATAAAAAAGTAAAAGGCATAAAACAATAAAAATCCTAAAATCAAGTGTGGGAAAAACTCTTGAGGATGTCAGCCTAGGGAAATATTTTATAAAGACGACTTCTATGGAAATGTCAACAACAATAAAAATAAACAAATGAGACTTAATTAAATCAAAAACCTTCTGCACATCTAAGGACGCAACCATCAAAGCAAATAGACAATCTTCAGAACGGGAAAAGATATCTGCATGTTACAAATCTGACACAGGCTTGATAACTAAGATCTATAAAGAACTCAAATTAATCAACACAAAAGAGCAAACAATCCCATCTATCACTGAGTGAGAAACATGAACAGAAACTTCCCTGAGGATGAAAGATGAACTGCTAACAAACATATGAAAAATTTTTCATCATCCCTAGTCATCAGATAAATACAAATCAAAATCACCCTGAGATATCACCTAACCTCAGTAAGATTATCCCACATCATACAGTCCCAATGTTGCAGAACCTGGCAAAGATGCAGAAAGAGGGAACCCTTTTATACTTTTGGTGAGAATGCAAACTAATACAGCCTCTTTGGAAAGAAGTATGGAGAATTCTCAAAGAACTCAAATTATATTTCCCATTTGACTCCACAATCCTGCTACTAGGCATCTACCCTGAAGAAAAAAATACCCTTTTATCATAAAGACATTTGCCCTAGATTCTTTATTGCAACTCAATTTACAATTGCCAAGGTGTGTGGAAATAACCTAAATGCCTGTCAATTGAAGAATGGATTAACAAACTGGGCTATATGTACACCATGAATACTATTCAGCCATAAAAAACATGGTGACTTTACTTCTTTTATATTAACCCAGATGGAGTTGAAACACATTCTTGTTAGTAAAGTATCACAAGAATGGAAAAGCAAATATCCAATGTGCTCAATACTAATATGAAACCAGTAGATCATCTAATTCATGCCCACATAGGAGAAAAACTCATTTCAATTCAAGTTGGGGGGAAGGGGAATAAGGAAAGGAGAAATGGGGAGTTAGAGTACTCACTTAATGGGCATAATGTAGAGATATATAGCATACCTTTTGCATGAGGGACACAACTACAAGAGGGAGTCTACCTAACAAATTAAAATATTTTGCCCTGGTTGGTTGTACCCTCACATTAACCTGAATTATTTCTAAAAGGAGTTATGTTGAATCTACTCTGTTTGTGCTCTATATATGGAATAACAAAGCCTAGATAATAGCACATCTGTTTACAGCATGATTTACTGAATATTTTAAGCCCAGAGTTGAGAACTACTACTCAGGAAAAAAAGCTTTCCTTCAAAATATGTATTACATATTTTGCTCATTAATAATATATCTGGTCGGGCAGAGCCTGTGGCTCAGCGAGTAGAGCGCTGGCCCCATATCACACCCTGCCCCGGCTGAACTGCACAACAAAAAAATAGCCGGGCATTATGGCGGGCGTCTGTAGTCCCAGCTACTCGGGAGGCTGAGGCAAGAGAATCTACTGAGGGCCATAGAGTGAGACTCTGTCTCTACAAAAAAAAAAAAAAAAAAAAAAGGTTTAAAAAGTCAAACAATTAAAAAGTGCTGATGCAGTGAAAAGGGAACATTTATAAACTGTTGTTTGGAATGTAGATTAGTACAGCATCTATGGAGATTTGTCAAAGAAGTAAAGGTAGATACACCATTTGTTTTTGTAATCCTACTACTGGCTGTCTACCCAAAGGAAATGAAATTATTACATCCAAAAGATACTTGTATGTCTGTGTCTGTCATAGCACAATTCACCATCACAAAGATATAGAATCAGCTGATGAATGAATAAAGACAATATGTATATATATACCATGGAGTACTTCACAGCCATAAGAAAGAATAAAATAACACTCTTTTGCAGCAACTTGATTGGAACCAGAGCCATTATCCTAAGTAAAGAAACTTAGGAGCAGAGAAATAAATGCCGCATGTTTTCACTTATATGTGGGAGCTAAGCTATGGCTAAACAAGGACACACAGTTGTATAATGGATACTGGAGACTCAAAAGATGAGATAGTGGAGAGGGTAAGGGATGGAAAATTATTTATGGGGTTCATTCAGGTGATAGATAAAAAAGCCCAGACTTCACCACTATATAATATACATGTAACAGAATTCCACGTCTACCCCCTAATTACATTAAAATAAGGGCGAAAAATATGAAGCCCATCAGAATCAACTTAAATGTATATATGATATGTTATACCTCATATCAACCAAAAACTATGATTCTCAAAGGAGACTCTAATGGACACTTTGGAGACTGAAAGGTTCTTACAGATCTTTCATTTTGTTGTTTTGAGTTGCACATACTCAAAAATTGACCTCTGTTTGTCCTTACATTTAGTTAATGATCTTTTTAATTTCTTTTTATACTTTCAAAAGATTCAGATGATATGCTCTGGGATGAAATTAAAATTTGTTCCCTGATAAAACATGCTCATGGTGAACATCATGACTTTCTTTACTGTTAATTTGCCCATGATTCTGGTGGCTGGAAAGTCCGTGATTGAGCAGCTGCATCTAGTGAGGACTTCATGCTGCTCTCTCTCCTGGTGGAAAGTGGCAGGGAGGTTGGCATGTGCCAAAGGCCCAAGTGTAAGAGAGGAAGGAAGAGCCCCTGAGGCTTCTTTTTAATGAAAGTGACATCTGTTACTCTTTTGGGTGCAAGAGAAACAAATGAATAAAGAGAGCCTCAGATAGTCATTGATTTTGTTCAACTGTGGACACGCCATTGCCTGCACACATCAGAGGGACTAAGGTTCCAAAAATAGATCCTTTCTATATTTCCTTAGGATGGAGCTTACTGTTAATATATATAAATATATATTAAGAAACATGTGTATTGTCTCAGCTTCTTTATAAAAGCTTTGCCTTTTTGAATTTTCACAGAATCATGAGAAAGTGTCTTTTGTTTTGTTTTTGGATGGATGGTTTGAAATAGTTGGTTAATTTTGGAGAAATAGAGAAAGACTGGAAATCAAGAATGTACTTAACTGTTAGAATGTAATGATTTCCTGCTCTGTAGTTCATGCCATGAAGAAACCAAGACCACTCATATCCCAGAGTAGAGGTTACCTTCTTTCTGATTCAGTTTTTGAAATTTAATGATAATACACAGTGTTGCTGACACTGAATAACCAAGTCCACATTCTGGTTCTTCAAAAAGAATTCTAAATCCAAATCCCATGCGAGGAAAGCTAAACCAGAATGTGAAGAACTTTTTACGTGTTTGCCGTGAAAAGAAGCTGGGTCATCCGTTTAAAGAATCTATTTTAGTTACCGTAATAATCGGGGAAAAGGATACAAGTTTTGCCTTAACATTGTGAAAAAGTTCTGTTCAGTTTAGAATTTCATTTTAAATTTTGGAAAAGTGTTGCTGGCATAGATAGAACTCAAGGAAAAAAAATTCATCATTACAAAAAATACAGACAAATACAGGTTGTTTAAAAAAAAAAAGCTACAGGATTAAAGCTGTTGAGCTTGAAAGTTTTGGTATAATATAAATTTTTCTCAGTTTGAGGAATTTGCAAAACTCATTCATTTTGTGTGTTTGCTTCTTGGAAGAGGAATTAGGCTTTAAGAAAGAAAGGAAGTATTAAATAGAATTTTAAAGGCAGTGCTGTAACTCAGCTCCTGCTATAAAAAGAAGCGTTTTATTTATAGATTTTTTTCCCAGTGCTCTTGGCATCTAAATATGTTTGCACCCTAAATGTTTTCATTTATTTCTCCACTTTGTTGATTCCTGTGGTTAGTGTGCAAGTTAACATATTATATGGGGATTGATGAGGGCAAGGTTTTAGAAGTGGGTAGGAAAATAGAATGGAAAATTTATTTATGAATTTCATTCCGAATAGGAGGGGTAATAAAATGGTCTAAGTAAAGCTCTCTACAGCTAAGATAAATCCTACATAGAGTGACTCAATAATTGAAATACTTTCAAGAAATGTGAATACAGAGGAAAGAATTAATAGTGTGATAATAATGACAAGTAACAGTATAACAACAATAGCAACAAGTACTATTTTATTTATAGCATGCACTTGCATTTTGAGTCTTCTGTTACAATAACCCAGTGAGATTGGTTTTATTATTTTTATTTTATAGGGGGAGGAAATGAGGATAAGAAAGTCTTTAAGATAAGAAAGTAGTAAGGGGGAAAAATTTAAGATCCAAACATTTCTTTTTGTCTCCAAAACTTATATTCTGAAGGAAAACAAAGTATGATCGGTGTATTCACTTTATACTTTGCAGTGTTAACCTTTTAATATAATTTACTACCTCCTTATTAACAGGGTCATAGATTTTTAGCTAACTGAATCTTTCAGTTAACTAAATGTAGCCCCAGCATAATGTTAAAATTGGTTCTTATTTCTAATTTTTTCCCATTTATTCAGTGTGTGCTTCAGAAATAATAACACTGGTAATTTTGTGTCATCTGTAGAAGGGGTTTGGGTCCCAGTTCTCTGAAACCCCTTTCCCAATCACCAGTTCCAAACACTTCCCTTTGTTCCTTCTGCAGTTACTGCATCTGTGTCACCTCCATGCTGCTTTTATGCCTTTTTAATTCTCAATTTCTTATGATCTTGTGTTTGCTAATACCTTTTTTTGTAGAGACAGAGTCTCACTCTATGGCTCTCGGTAGAGTGCAGTGGCGTCACACAGCTCACAGCAACCTCCAGCTCTTGAGCTTAGGCGATTCTCTTGCCTCAGCCTCCCAAGTAGCTGGGACTACAGGTGTGCTAATCCCTTTTTAAATATAACCCCAAAAATATGATCCATGAAAGAAAAAAAAAATAAGTTCGACTTCATTAAAATTAAAAACTTATGCTCTTTCTGTTCTGTGAAAGACATTATTCAGAAAATGAAACAAGCCACAGACTGGGAGAAAATATGTGCAAAACACATCTGGTAAGATTGGTATCTGAAATACCCAAAGAACTATAAAACTCAAAAATAAGAATACATCACAAAATAGGCAAAAGACCTGAACAGGCCGTCTCATCAGAGAAAATGTATAAATGGCAAATAATTGTATTAAAAGATGCTTAATACCATATGCCATTACAGAATTGCAAATTAGAACAAGATACCAATACCCATCTATTAGAATGATTAAAATTAAGATCACTGACACCATTAAATGCCAATGAGGCTGTGAAACAACAAGAACTCTGTTCATTCATTACTGGTAGAAATGCAAATGGTATGGCTTCTTTTTTTTTTGAGACAGAGCCTCAAGCTGTCGCCCTGGATAGAGTGCTGTTGCATCACAGCTCACAGCAACCTCCAATTCCTGGGCTCAAGCGAGTCTCCTGCCTCCGCCTCCCAAGTAACTGGGACTACAGGCGCCCGCCACAATGCCCGGCCATTATTTGGTTGTAGCCATCATTGTTGTTTGGCAGGCCCAGGCTGAATTCGAACCCGCTGGCTCAGGTGTACGTGGCTGGCACCTTAGCCGCTTGAGCCACAGGCGCAGAGCCAAATGGTATGGCTTCTTTTGAAGACAGTTTGATGGTTTTCTACAAAACTAAATATACTCCGGCAATCACACTTCTTGGAATTAAACCACTCTACTGGTTGGAATACTTCCTGAAAGATTAATAAATTGCCTGTTTTGTTTCTATGTAGAACATATGGTAGACTTATTTATGTCCTGAATCTGAGCCATTGTTGAATTTGATATCTTTTCTTTATCCCGGATAACTAAGAACCATTTTCTTGGTAGTGTGTATTGAATTTCATAAAGAGGCAATGCTTTACTCTTTCAAGAAGTGACTGCATATGTGTCCATGTATTGATTTAAAACAATACTTCAGCTAAATGTGGGAATAGGCAGTAGGCTAAAAGTTCATTCCAGCCTCACACAGACTCATGTTCATAGCTTATGAAAACTACAAATTGATACCTTCAGGTTTGCTTGGGATATCATCAAAAACATGCTGTTTGGCCACAAATGGTAAGGATTTGCTGTGTAAGATACAGCGATTGTCTTAGACCATCTTACAATTTAGTTGATGAGTTAGGACTAACCTGAAAATCAGAAGTTGTGTATAGAGCCTTGAGTGTCCAATTTAAGGATAAAGATAGTAATGGCTGTGGGGTCCTGAATGTTATTTTGAGTTTGTGGCACTAACTTCACAGGATTCCTCTTTATTCTTTGGCCATTTCTCTATAGAAGTTTATATGTGGTAGATTGTGAGGAAGGATAGGACTCGAGGCATTTTACACTTTCTCTTGGCTCTCTGGTTTAAAGACATTTGAGTGGGCATGGGCAAGAATGGGATGTAGAGACACTTCCTTCACAGAACCAAAGCATAAGGGAAAAGATGGAATTGGAAGTGTCTTGGCCTTCTTTCTTTAATTCTTGTTTGTACATATCTGTTCCTTTTTATAAAAAGACCATTTTAAGTGTATTTTTTCATTGTACAAAATAGTAAGCATGTTTTTGAAGGTCACTACATTTCCGTAAAGAAGCATATTTTAATAGACTAAAATTTGTACTAAGAACTCTCTGTTGTGGCCTTTTATGTTGTTGTCCATCTTTCCTTGTGAATATACTTAAATGAATGTCCTTATTTTTGTGTATATAGGATTATTTTCTTTAATGACATTCCTAGAAGTGGTTTTGTGTGTGTGTGTGTGTATGTGTGGGTGGGTAAGCGTCAATATTTTAAAAAATTTTGTAAAGTATTGCTAAATTATTCTCTAGGAGATAATTCCAGTTTCAGCTCCATAATCATTTATCAGTGTCATTTCAAACCACTCAACAATGGGCATATAATACTTTAGAATATTTTCAGCAATTTGCTACATAAAAATTAATTTCCTGTGATTTAAATTTGCATGTCTTTGACAAGGGATGTCAAGGATTTTTAATGTTTATTGGCTATTTGAATTTCTTTGTTATTTTATGTGTTGTAAATATTATTATTTTAAGGGTACTAACTCTAGTATTTTATTCCCAAGTATTCTTCATTCTCCCACTTAGATGAGGAGTTGCCTAAGAGGGAAGAAGATAAGGTGCTGGGTTACGGTTTGATGCGTGTGCTCTGGAGTCAGGCATGCTAGATTTGAAATCAGCTCCCTGGAGAATTCTCTTGGCTGTGTGCTAGTGGACTAGAAAAAGGAAGAGCATTGTGAACCTGCTGCAGTAACCTAGTTATGGAAGTAAAGATGGATAAGGTTCTCAGAGAGAAGGTAACCATGGCCAGCAGCTGTACCCACAGAGCCTGTTCCTAAAATAAGGTGTGAGTCAAATGCGCTGTTGATTCACTGTTTTGAGATAGTTCTCTAAAAGTTACACTCACGGCTTCCCACAAAATAGTCTTGTTGCAAATGAGGACATAGGTTCTGTTCAAAAAGAGAAAAAGAGCTGGAGGGCATTTCTAACATGATATTAATGGTTTTGGAATCTTTCTCTACGGTATTCTCTCCTGAAAGTTTATTAAATGATAAGTACACTGTGGTTCACATAAACTGAGGGGATGCTAGCTTAAAAAAACATTTGATTGCAGAGAAGGACAAAAATTCCTCTTCCTAATTTTGCTTTCTCTTTTAGTTTAACGACTTACGACCTACTTATTAATTTATTCCATGTTTGTGGTAAGAATTTAACTTGTGATTTTTAAAGTCATTCTGATTAAAAATAATAGTGGCTTTCCTCACTCTTTCCAGAGACCTTGTCAAAAATGTTATTTTTTTTCCACTTCAAATATAGATCTAATCTACAAATACTGAAGTGATAATTAGGGCTTATGCAAGATTGTTTCATTTTAAAAATTAGCTACCTCTTTTTTTTTTTGGAGTCACTCTCCAAATCTTTTTGGTTCATGAGAACTGCTAAAAGAAGGCGGCATTTTAAAATCATGACTTACATAAACGATTTAAGTAAGAAATATGCAAGAGGGAAAATGATAAACATTACTCACTGACTCCTTTTGTGTTACTGGTTATATTTCTTATGAACACGTTTCTGCATGTATCATTACTGTGGTTTGAGCACAGAGCATATGGTAGCCTCCTCTCCTGAAATTAAAATATATTCAAATAACCCATGGTCTTTATTAGGTCCACCTAGAAAATCCAGGTGCACAACCAAAATTGGCTGTAAGAGAAGGTAATTGCCCAGATGTTAAAATTTTTTTCCTGGGGAGAGGCTGCAATAATTAAAAGAAGCTACTCTCTAGCAGCATTAGCTAAGGTGAACTCTCTTAAGAGGTTTTTTTTTTTGTAGAGATAGAATCTCATTTTATCGCCCTCGGTAGAGTGCTGTGGCGTCACACAGCTCACAGCAACCTTCAACTCCTGGGCTTAGGCAATTCTCTTGCCTCAGCCTCCTGAGTAGCTGGGACTACAGGCACCCGCCACAATGCCAGGCTATTTTTGTTTTGCTATTCAGCAGAGGCCAGGTTTGAACCCGCCACCTTCGGTATATGGGGCCAGCGACCTACTCAATGAGCTACAGGTGCCACCTTAAGAGGTTTTTTTAAGTGTAAAGGAGATCACATCTCTTTTTTTGTTTAGGTTAGCTGTACCATATCTGATACCTTTCTTAAAATTAAGCTCCTCATTCTATAAAATAAAAATTTTGGACTTCTGGGACGGCACCTGTGACTCAAAGGAGTAGGGAGCTAGCCCCATATACCACAGGTGGCAGTTTCAAACCTGCCCCAGCCCAAAACTGCAAAAAAAAAAAAAAAAAAAAAAATTAATTAATTAAAAAAAAATTTTGGACTTTTTTTTTTTTAAAGTTTACCACTCGTTTTCAATTTACAGTGCTGTTTTGAAAATCACATGAGACAGAATATGTAGACATGTTCTAAAAACCGCAAATCATCATACCAACATTAAGGTTATATTCAGACCGTAAACATTTTGGACCTCTTTCTGCTGCTCCTTCACCTGTGTACCCTCCGTCCTCTCACAGGTAGCGTCTCCCCACATTTGCTCTGTAGACCACATCCTTCCCTTACCCCATGCCTGTGGTCTTGGTGTGGCTGCTGCCTGGGATGCTTTCCTTATCCTTTTTATGGCTCATTTTCTGCCTGGTCAGTGGAGCTTTCCCTCTGTTATAGCGTTTATCTCCACGTTTTATTTGGATTAGCTCATTACCTATCTCCTCCATGAAACTACAAGCACCTTGTGGTACCTTGTCTGACTTATCTCTTTAGTCCCAGCACATGGCACAATGCCTGGTCCATGATAGATAATCATTAAATAATGTTTGAGTCATTCATCCAGCAGTTTTAAAATATAAGCATCTGTTTTCAGGCTTAGAAATTCTACTTGATCGACATCATTATTCTGCCTTGGTTTAAGAATTCAAAAATGCCTTACACTCAATGGTTCTTCCTGATGGCTTTATATTTGAGGTCATTTTTAGGTCCTGCATTGAGAGACTTGATAATCTGCCACTAACTGTTCTGTAATTCCCTTCCTTATTACTGTGACTAGCTTTCTCTGGCTTCTCTGGGATGATTTTATCTCAGGGTGTGCCTTTTAATGTTGGCTGGCATAGATAATAAGTCTCATTCAATAGACTTTTATTGCTCAGTTGAAGAAGAACACACTATGTGATAGTTAACTGAATATACAAAGGGTTATAAATAGGTGGCAAATAAACAGGCCTTGTGAATACAACAGCTTGGTTAGTTGGGAGAGGATTGGCATTGCAAGTGCACAAGTGCAAAGGGGGGTTAAGGACAGAGGGACATGGAATAGAGTATGTGTTGCATTTAGCAGAGTATGCCCGTTAAGAAAGGATTGATCAAGAGTGTTCAGCACCCAGAAAAAGGAGAAAGATACTGCACAATAATGTGTATACTTTATGGTCTCATAATAGAACCTGTAGGAAATAATACAGACTCATGCAAGGGCTGGAAAGAATATTAGGCTTCGTTTACAGTTCAACTTCCTCATTTCAGACCGGAAATGATCTTAAGCAATTCACATAAGAAAACAGTGCTACATGATGTTTGGACTAAAACCAGAATCTGTATCTTCTGACTTCAAATCTAATGTTCTTTCTTTATATCACAATCTGTTGTCTTATTATTTTTTAATTATAGGAAAAGTCAGTGAAATACATGGCATTAGAGTCACATGGACACAAATGTTTCACAAAGTGTTGGCATCAATAAATTTCTATTCTTTTTTTTAATATATAAAGAAGATAAATTTATTTTTTCATAGTTCTGGTCTCCAAGATTAAGACACCACTGGCATTTGTTGAGAGCCTTCATGATGTATTATCACGTGGTAGAAGTTTAACTGGAGAGAACAAAAGAAAGCCAAATTGCCCTTTAGTAATGATATTAATTCCACCCATGAGGGTGAAGCCCTCACGGCCAAATCACCTCTCAGAAGTCTTAACACTGTTACAAAGGCAAATAGATAAATTTCTATTCGTAACCATCGCTGTAGTTGGGACAGTTCTGTCTAAAAAAAAATCAAAGTGCTTCTTTTTTGAATTGTCATTTCTTCTCTTTTCAAATATGGTATTGTTTGGGGGATGAGTGTAGATGCCAAGGAGACATCTTGGATTTGGCCGCTTGAGGAGCTTTACGCCTGGTATGTCTGAATAATGGCCACAGAGTTAGGACTGGCCCTGCTTTCCTAGTCATGGCTGCATGTTAAAATTCAGTGTGCAACTGGAAGCGAGTGAGGCCTGCAGTAAAACTGATTATGCAACTCGCTGTTTGGACTAAGGGAAGGACCATTTGATCTCAATGCTAAAATCATAGCTGAGACTATAATAAATATGTTTGAATTTCTTTAGAACGTAAAGGTTTAGTTTTGGAAACTGAACCACAGAGAGATGAAAGAGAATATTTTGTTTTGAAGTTTGTTTTTACATTTTATGTCTACCTCATGTACACTAAATCAGGGAACACAAATATGGTGTTTTAATTTTCTTAATGAAAGAAATAGGATTCAACTTTGCTTATTGCTCCATAGAAATGAAAACATGTGCAGAACATTTAAAAGAGGAAATGCGTAAAGAAAGCTTAGTATACTGCAGATGCCAAATGATTTTAAAGTTGATTATTGAGTCATTCACATGCTGAATTCAAGTCACAATCTCTGTTAGATTCAGCAGCCATTGACTCTGTTTTGGAAATGCTAGGGTTTCACCCAATTTTACTTTGCAGTTTATGTCTTAAATACTACTGTGTTCTTGCATTATAAAAAGCTCCAAGGATGAATAACAGCCCCAAATTGACGGAAACCGTCTTTTTTTTTATAATTTTATTAAATCATAATTGTGTACATTAGTGCAATCATGGGCTGACTTCATATACAATCTGAAATATTTTGGTTGAACTGTTAAACATAACCTTCATGGCATTTTCTTAATCACTATATGAAGACATTGATATTCTACATTTAATAAGTTTCACCAGTACCCTTCTAAGATGCACCGTAGGTGTGATCCTACCAATTGCCCTCCACACATCCTCCCCCCCTTTCCCTTTTCCCTGTATTCTTGTGCTATAATTGGGTTTTAGCCTTCATATGAAAACTATAAATTAGCTTCATATTAGGGCTGAGTACATTGGATACTTTTTCTTCCATTCTTGAGATATTTTGCTAAGAAGAATATGTTCCAGCTCTATCCATATAAACAGTCTTGAAGAGTAACCTTTTAAAGTTTTAGTTGGCATCCCTAATATGCAGTTTTCTGTGGCTGTACAATCCAACATAAACTTTCTTTCTCTCCCTGTTTCTCTGTAACTCTCTTCATTGAAAAATGTTCCTAGTTTAATTCTATTAATTATATTATGTCTCCCTGTATCCCTTGGGGTATGTGATAATGGTGTAATTTTTTTCTTACTGTTAGAGATAAGACTGGTGTTTTGAGTGAATATGTTAGAAGTATTTTAATTCCTTTGGTTAGATATATTCATTTTAATTACTTCTCTGGATTTGCTACAGTCCTAATACAATTTCATTCTAGAGAAAGATATGACAAATGAAATTTAGATATTTGGAATATTGCCTGAATGTTATTAAGTCACATATTTAATGAAAATTGGCATTTTGGGGCGAATAAAAAGTGTTAGGAAAATACCAGCTTGGATTAGACTGTTTGGATTTGGTTTTTCAGTTAGTGAAAATGAAAATAATATGTGTCTTGGATTGCTTTTAAATTTGTTTAAAAAAATAATTTTTCCATTGCAAAAACTATTGGTGTGATCCATGAAGTAAGCAATGTTCTTATTTATTTATTTTTTTCTTTTTTGTAAGCAATATGAGCCCGAGGTTTTAAAATACAAGGTTTTAAAATATAAGCTATTATTAATATTGGAGCTAATCAGAGTGTTAATAAATTGAGTTATTTTAGGTAAAGCTTTTCTTTCAAAGAGTTGAAACTGCTTCATCTATTTCCCTTCTTATCCCATATTTTAAAATGAGACATTGTTGGGAGAAAGGTCTGTTTATGTTTTGTAATGTGAGGCATTAGCTTGGCTATGTTGATCACTACCTCTGAGGTTGGACAACAAACAGGGAAAGGAAGATTCATGTGGCATCTTGGGATATCTCTGTCACAGTGTAGTCTTTATGCCAGTCGTTAGCTAAATGCTTTTATTTTCTTTTCAAAAAATTATTAGGTCAAGTGTTATTTTATCATATTTTGATCCCTGCCAAATTTCATTCAATTAATATTGGCCCATTTTATTACAGTTTTTGTCTTGATCATATTAGCTATTTTTTTTTGTCCTTTTATCATTCTCCACTCTGATAAATGTGATGTTTAATTTTTTACCTTTTCTGGTCAAGAGGGGACATAAGTGGCTTATAAGACATACATCCATGATAGCTTCAGTTAAAAGTAGGGCTATACAAAGAATGAGAAGAAATGGTAGAGCTGTGCAGTAGAGCTAGGATTGGACTAAAAATTGATACTATAATGACATGAGTGAGCCATGAGATCCCAAATAAAAATTACATATATATATATATATCATATATATGTGTGTGTTTATATATATATAAATTTAAAAGAAAACTAATGGTCAGGTGAAGTATAGCCTTTTTGCTTCTAAAACCAGACAAAATTTTATCTCAGGTGCACTGTTGTAATAGTAAGAAAGAACTCATTTAATTACAAGAAAGGAAAACTGACCCTTTATAGTTATGATATGAAGATATTGATTTGCTTCAGGAGCATGATATTCTTAGAGTGTTTAAGAGTGGTTGAACTCCCTGAATATGGTTTTTGTCACTCAAAATTTTTGTAAATTCTTAGAGACATGAGGCTGAGAATGTCTTCTCTGTTAGAGACAGATGCATCTGTTCAGAATTGTTAGTTGTCCCCTAGACTTTAACCATAGTGCTGACCCTCCTTATTGTCAATGAAGGGCTTGATAAAGATGTTAAACAGGATGAGACCAATGACATCAAACCATTAGAGCAGGGTTTTTTAAATCCTGATCATCTGGGATCTACTCTGGGTTTGGAGAATAGAGATAGAAGGGTTGTATGGGGCAATTTCCTGGAATCTCATGAAGGATTTTATAGGTAAATGTGTTCTAATTTACTTTGTAGCTTTCATCAGATTCTTCAGGAGGTACATGTTCCTCTATTAATTAAAAATTACAGCACTGAAGGCTTCCTTCTAAGGCTTTGTCCAGCCCCGGTATTTGTGTTGTTCTTCGTGTCATTATGTACCAATCTGTACATCAGAGCAGGCACCTGTTTTCTTCATTGGTGATTCTAGTAGGTACTTGGTTTGTATTTGTTGATTTAAAGTGAATGAACACAAGTTACATTTTCCCACTGTGTCTATAGGATTCTTACATGAGGGTTGTGGTCAGATGCTCTGGAAAGTCAGTCACACACTGGCTTACTCCTGGCCTGCCTCTGTACTAGCTTGATCACACATTAATTAAGGTCATTTTGCATGACTTGGTATAGGGAGAAACTCATACTGCTGTTCAGTAGTAATCTTTTCTTGCTTTATGGCCTTATAAACCATCTGTTTAATAATCCGTTCTAGAATACTGCTGGTGGAGTAAACCCTCATTTTGAAAAGGAGTATATTTGCCTCTCTCCATCTGCTGACACCAATTTTTTACTTGGCTGTAACTTGTGCTCTTATCTTCAGGCTCTTTAAGAATCCTGGGGTATAAATTTTATGGGTCTACAGCAGAGAATTAGTTCTGTGAATCTGGGTATCTCTTCTGAAAATTCACTTTGTTCTTGACCACCTGGTTCTGCCCCTTCTCTCTCTCTAATGGTGAAGTCAGGAACAAAATGGAATTGAGCTGCTTTGTTTTTTCCTGTCTTCTGCCCAAGCAGCGATGATTGTCATTTTCAAATTCTCCAGCAGCAGCAACAAAATTACCCCAGAAGCCACCCTTTCATCATTTGCAGCATTTTGGATAAGTCTCATCTCATTCTAATTTTGTGCCTTTTGACAACCTTTGAAGTTTGCTTGTGGCTTCCATTTGTCTGAGGTCATGCCAGTCTCTCTTTCATATGAGCCCTTTTAGGCTTTGAGAAAACACAAAACTAACCTTGTAATTATACTCATTTCTTTATATCCCATTCATTCTCTTATCACCAAGATGACCTATTTTTATATTGTCAGAATAGGGGTAATGAGATCCTCATATCCTTTATAAGCCCATTTGCCATTTTGAATTTCTGACCACTGGATGTTGCTTCTCTTTTCTCTGAACTTTTGAAATTTGCTGCTTTTGAAATATATTTCTATGTATTTCCAGGACTCACTTCCTGATTACAGATTCCTACTTATATTATCATTTTTTTCCTGAGGATTTTCATCTTTCCTACTTTGTAAAGCAGTTTATTTTTATTGGTGAGAAGTCCAGAATTATCATTTCATTCATTGTTTTATTCTGAAAGATAGAACTTGTCAGGAGGCAATATAGAATTTATTAGCAGAGGGCGGCGCCTGTGGCTCAGTGAGTAGGATGCCAGCTCCATATACCAAGGGTGGCGGGTTCAAATCCAGCCCAGCCAAACTGCAACAAAAAAATAGCTGGGTGTTATGGTGGGTGCCTATAGTCCCAGCTACTCAGGAGGTTGAGGCAAAAAAATCACAAAGCCCAAGAGTTGGGAGGTTGCTGTGAGCTGTGATGCCACAGCACTCTACCGAGGGCCACAAAGTGAGACTCTGTCTCTAACAAAAAAAAAAAAAAAGAATGTGTGAGCAAAATATGATGAACAGAAAATGGTCAAATAATTGACATCTCTTCTATCTTATTTCTCAGCCAATTTTGTCACTTCTATTAAAAATATATCATCCACATCTTTGGTGAGTGTATTCTGATTATAGGACCATGATTGTGATATTCTTTCTTTTTTAAACTCATTTTAAATATTCTTTACCACATTTCAACCTTAGGTCTGTGGCTTTTCAGATGTGCCTATATTTTCTTGACAGAGCCTGTTCTTTGTCTATTTTCACTGGATGTTGTAGAATGTCCACTGGTGTAAGATCCAGTCTACCAGGATTTTTCTTTTTTTTTCTTAAGCTGTCGCCCTGGGTAGAGTGCTATGGTGTCACAGCTCACAGCAAACTCCAACCCCTGGGCTTAAGCGATTCTATTGCCTCAGCCTCCCAAGTAGCTGGGACTACAGGCGCCCTCCACAACCCCCAGCTATTTTTTTTTTTTTTTAATTGTAGCTGTCATTGTTTGGCAGGCCTGGGCTGGATTCGAACATGCCCGTTCTGGTGTATGTGGCTAGTGCCTTAGCCACTTGAGCTACAAGTGCCGAGCCAACCTACCAGGGTTTTTTTGTTTGTTTGTTTGTTTTGAGACATAGCCTCAAGCTGTTGCCCTAGGTAGAGCGCCGTGGCATCACAGCTCACAGCACCCTCCAACTCCTGGGCTCAAGCGAGTCTCCTGCCTCTGCCTCCCAAGTAGCTGGGACTACAGGCGCCCACCACAATGCCTGGCTATTTTTTGGTTGCAGCCGTCATTGTCGTTTGTTGGGCCCAGGCTGGATTTGAACCCTCCAGTTCAGGTGTATGTGGCTGGTGCCTTAGCCGCTTGAGCAGCAGGCACTGAGCCCAGTCTACCAGGTTTTTATAGTGACTATGTAATTTTATTTAGCACCATTTTTAAGGTTGCAAATTCAGTGGTAAAAATTTTTTTGTTTTTAAATTTTCAGTCTTTGTGCATTTCCTTATAAACATCTAAAACAGCAGTTTTCGGCTCGGCGCCTGTGGCTCAACGGGCTAAGGTGCCAGCCACGTACACCTAAGCTGGCGGGTTCGAATCCAGCTGGGGACCACCAAACAACAATTGTGGCTGCAACCAAAAAATGGCCGGGTGTTGTGGTGGGCACCTGTAGTCCCAGCTATTCGGGAGGCGGAGGCAGGAGACTCGCTTGAGCCCAGAAATTGGAGGTTGCTGTGAGCTGTGATGCCATAACACTCTATCCAGGGTGACAGCTTGAGGCTGTGTCTCAAAACAAACAAACAAACAAAAAAAAAACACAGCAGTTTTCAACCTGTGGGTTGCGAGCCCTTTAGCGGTCAAAT
>CAUYRH010101948.1:0-10440 GCA_963574655.1 Perodicticus potto | reverse complement strand
TAGAGGAGGAGACGGGGAAAGACCGGGAGAGAAACGGAGAGAGCTTCTCTCTCCCTACTTGAAATCTCTCCCACTACCAGGAGCTTTGGTGTTTTCTGTATTCTTTTCTGTAAATCAATTCTGTCTTATCACGGACGGGTGCGGGGTGGGGGGGAAATAATGTAATGAAGAATAATAAAATACATGTATTTAAAAAAAAATCTGAATTTACCATTGTGGGCTATTTATTTATATTAGGTTTGAAATGAATTCCCAAAGTATATGTAATAGACATGAGATCCAATTAAAATAGTCATTTGTTTTATTAAAAAAAAAAAGAGTAGCGAGTTAATGAATAAATTCTGAAAAACCCCACATCGAATTAAGTTCACATCTATTAGCTGTTCAACCTTGCACAGTTACTCAGTATATCTGTGCCTCAGTTCTCTTATCTGTGAAGACTGAGATAATGGTTTTAAGACAGTGCCTGGATTATGGTAAGCACGAAATAAATCCATTATTACTTGGAAAGCAGAGTCTGGAAATTGGTTAAGTTTCATTTTCTCTCCTGAAATCTCTCCGCATTTAGGGATAATTTTCAGGCTGAACATTGTGATCTATACATAGTATCTCTGCGTATAGCCATGATGTAGAAGTCTCATACCAGGCAGAGTTTAGACTTGAAAGATTACCAGGAAGAAGGAACAAATATATGCGTTCCAAATCAGATGTGTAGCTGGTAGAGAGGTTTGAAGCTTACCTGAAACACTGAAAGTCACTTTGGAGTAGATAATTTTCCAGAGTTAGTAATAGGATGCTTGGTGCGCCTGCCACTTTTGCAAGCACAGGTGTGAAGCAGTTAGGCGTGGACATGTGATTGCCTTGTTTTTCAACTGGTACAAAGAAAGCCTGATTGCTTGAGTTGGTGCCTAACAATAGGCAGCAGCTGTGGGTTCACTCAACAATTGCTGGGAGAAAACATTTTTTTCCTCTGGGGTTATATTTAAATTATAGAGCTTGCTTTGTGGAAAGAAGGGCTGGAAAAAATTGCTGCTGCTTCTTAAATTCTGCTTAAGAAGCCCAGGCATATCAAACTCACTGAAAAGATCAGCTACATTATTAGGATGGTTATTTTTTAAAGTACAAAGATGTTCCTTAAAATTGAAGGTGTTTCCCTAGTGCTTTTATGCCTGTGAATATATCATAGATTATAGATTGAGAGGACTCAGAACTAAAGTGTTTGTAGCTATTGATTATTAAAAAGCCATTAGGAAAAATACATCATTCTCTGCAGTTATTGAAAAAATATGATTCACTTTATTTATAAATCTGTTTGATTGACACCTGTATTGCCATCTGTAGAGATAACAGATCAGTTATTGTAATAGGAACTGGAAGTACATGGACTCTGCCCTTTTGATTTGGGAGGAAAGAGTGAGTCCAATAATAGGGATATGTTTGAAGTAGAGAATGGGTGCCAAGGTGGGTTAATAGGGATTTTGTTTTCTTCACCTCTGTGGTCATAGATCTCTACCAGTACCTGTTTGGCAAATAGTAAAAGATCAAATTTTTTTTTTTAATTTAAAACAATAAGAGGGAAACTTTACATAACTCTGCTGGAGTCCAGAGAATGTGTAAGATCTAGCCACTGAGGCAAGTTATAACAGAAATAGACTCTGTTCTGTATCAAGGTCTGTACTCTCTCTGTGATGAATTGAATGATGAGTTTTTAGATGTGCTCTTTCTCTTCCTCCTTTCTGTGTGTGTGTGTATGCACGTGCACACATGCGCCCACACATCCACTACTCTGTTCTGGCCATTGCTCTACACATTTGAGACTTTAAGAGCTATTTCACACACAGTAAGAGTATGTACAGGTGAGGAAGCTCTAGGACCCATTTATTACCCTGGCTTCCACTTTTATTTAGGACCAGAAGCAATCACTGTCTTCTCTAATAAAGATACAAAATAAGAAGACAAGCTATAGTTGGCTCCAGTCTGTTCAGAAGTCGCTGAAGGTGGTGTATGTGAGCAAGGAATGATTCTGGGGGAAGAAATGACAAGAGAGAAGATGGAAATGCCATAAGCTGAGGCAACAATTCGATTCTGAGAAATCCATCTTCTTGGCCAGTTGAGCCAATTTTTGATGGCATTAAAATGAATTATTTTGAATGAAATATTTTGCATGTATTGTAATATTGAGAAACATTCAATATCTTTTTGTTCCAAATGTCAGAAAGAACATTGCTTGGCTTGTTTTATTCCTGATGCTTACCCCAATTGCATCTCAACAAGCAAGTAGTTTCTCTCTGCTTAGCACTGTGGTAAAAAAACATAGCCTTTAAAATTAAGCAGACCTGGACTATATACAGGTCTCATCATTTAATTGCTGTGTGATCTTAAACAAGTTCTATAACACATTTGTGCCTTACTTTCCTCATATGTAAAATGTGGATGAAAATATCTAGCTCATGTGGTTGTTCTGAGGATTAATTAATGTGTCATAGATAAAGTTTTGGGCATGGGTGTTAGCACCAACAGGAATCACTTAAGTACTTAGGATTACAAACTCAACACTACCTTATTTGTCACTCCTTTGTTCAGAAAACATCTATGATTCCCTACTATGCTAAGTTCCAAACTCTTTGTTGTGGGTCAGCTGTCCTGATTTCCTGAACCCAGTTGACGTGGTTTGATTACTCAGCTGAGCTAGAAGTTGAACTGAGGCACAGAGGTAACTGGAAGCAAAAGTGAGTGGAAAGTGAAAATAAAACCAGAGTGGCACTGGCAGTGAGGATAGAAAGTAAAAGTAACATGCACAAGATTCAGGGTAACAGAGAGATTTTATTTAGGAAGAACAAAGAGAAAGTTTAGTGCACTTTCAAAGAGAGCTGGAAGTGAGTCCCTCTGCTAAAGGAGAGGTGAAAGAGATGGGAGACAAAGGCCTACATGGGTACTAAATACTCCAATTGAAATTGGCTGCAAGTCTTTCGTTGGCCTCTCTGTGCTTCCAGGCTGTATTGCCCTTTTTTATTAGTCATTGATGGTCTCTTTCTATTGGTCATTGGTTACCTAGGTTACTTCATACCCACTGTTCTCATGGGCCCTCCAGACTTCCTGGTTCAACAGGCCAGGTTTTCCTCCCATCCCCCTATAAGCTCTTTTCTCAGTGTCCCTTCTGATGCTTATCTTGGCATTTACAACTCTGTAAGATTGGACATTAAGTTAAAATACTCTTAAGAATGCTTCCAATATTCTCTTTCCATTCACTCTTCAAACTATACAGTTAGATTCGTTTAAGGAAAGGAGAGAGCCTGGAGAGTAGAGAGCTGTGGATAAATGTAAGTAAAGCCAGTCCTTATTTGGAGAAAGACATACAGAAATTCAAAATAAGTCCTTTCCACTTTGGAGGAGGCAGGGATAAATCATGGGAGTGTGAAGGGGAGTAGTGGTAATCCACGAACAGGTAACAGGTTCTGGTGGCCATTAAGAAACTGGTGCTTTAAGAGATTAAATCATATAGTCCAGCTGTAGAGACTGAATTAAGATTCTGTTGTCCTGACTTTCAATCTGGTGAATTTTTAGGCCAGCTTTTATTTTCTGTACCATGCTGCCTCCTGTTATCTAGAGTAAGATAGGTGTGGGGCTGAATAACAAAACTGATTTTCAGCCATTAACAAATTAGTAGTAATTAATTTCTTAGAGCCACCTGTAACCCATGTGATAGCCTAAGGAAAGGGGTCACTTAAATAGATAAGTGTAGGTAAGAGACATGAGCTACTGCAGCGAGGGCAACACCAGATGGTACACAGCAATGAGAGGCAGCGTGAGGACACTGGGCATCTGGAGAGCAGAGAGTGAGAAAGGGAGTGAAGGCATGCCCGAGGCAAAATTCTCTTATTTTTCAGCCTTATACATGTACTTCATTTGCCTTTGGGGAAAGTATTGATGGATGAGATTCAGGGTTGATTTGAAATCTACTAAAGCAAGTCTCCTAATCCTGACCTTCATTCATTGACTGATACTGAATTCTGCATTCAAACAAATTACTCTTTGCAGTTAAAAGCTTCACAGATGAGTCCTTTTGTAAGCTGTGCTTAGTATACTAATGAATCATACTTGTCAATGGATTTACCTTTGAAGGGCTTAGGAGATGCAGTCTATCAAAAATGGCTTAATTCTTCAAACTGCTTCTAAGATTGTCAACTGGCAAATGCATTTGGATGTTCAGAGCCCCCATTCTGGCACCTCGCTAGGGCTTGGCTTATGTCTTTATCTTTAGCTATGGTTGTCTTATGCTCTGACATGTTAGGAACCATGCGAGTCCTAACTTCTATGGAACTTAATCAGATTAAAATGTGTACATACATACATATTCCCCCACCCTGCAGAGAGTAGAATTCTCATGCCAGTTGATCAAGAGAACATTTTCAGATCTCTACATACCCAAGAAACCAAGTTGGTAAATCAGCTACAGTGTTTTGGGAAGAACACTTAACACTTATTAGCTGTTTGACTTTAGTTAAGTTACTTGCCTTGATTGGTTTTCCCTTCATGCAACTAAAGAAGGTTTTCTTACTTCACAGGACTGCATCATTGATTAAATGAGAAAGTATATGAAAGTCTGTAACCTATAAAGTTCAGGTATTAATATGTCAGATATTAATGTCAGGAGTCAGTACAGCATAATGATTTAGAACATGTGCTGTATAATCAAACTGCTTGGCCTCACATTCTGGCTCTGCCATTTACTAGCTATGTGATCTTGGGCATGTTAGATGCTTTGAGGCTCAGTTTCCTTGCCTGTATAAAAGGATAATAAAATAACCTATTTTCACAGTGTAGTTATGAAAAGTAAATCATAAATGAAGATTAAATGTTTAGTACAATGCCTGGCACATAGTAGTCTATTATTGTGAACAAAGAAGTAAAATAGTAAAAATTCCTTACACTGTGTAGCAATGATCAACTTTCATACATGCTGTCACCTTTGATTACTAAACAACTTTGTGAGGTTGACAGTACAAGTGTCATCTCAGTTTTACAGAGTGGTTGGTGGTCTCCTGAGGAACCCACAGCAACTAGGTGATAAATCTTTGATTAGAATCCCAAATTCACTTCTCAAGGCCTAAAGTGAATTCTGAGACGTCTGGATGATGGCAACTCCACAGAAAAAAGCTTTCTGGCTAGGGATCTCACAGGCAACGATCTTCCTACTCTGCCAATGTTTAGGCCCTGACTTACCATGCGGAATATTATTGTTATGGTCTGAATGTTTGTGTTTCCCCAGAATTCATATGCTTAAATTCTAATCTCCAATGTGATGGCATTAGAAGGGGGACCTTTGGGGAGGTGCTTAAGTCAAGAGGTTGGAGGCCTTCTGAGTAGGATTAGTACATGAACAAAGAGACCTCAGAGAGCTGCCTTACCCCTTCTACCAGGTGTGGCCATAGTAAGAAGTCCATCTGTAAGCCAAAAAGTAGGTCTTAACCAGACACAAAATATGCCTTGATCTTGGATGTCTTAGCCTCCAAAACTGTGACCAATATTAATATAAGCCACACAGACTGTGTTAGTTTGCCATAGCAGCCCAAATAGACTAAAAAAGACAATTATCAGGGTATCAATACACTTTCACTAAAGCCTCTTGTTCTGCTGCTTTTAGTAATAAATACATTTTATTATGAATTAGAATGCATCTTCTTTCTAGTCGAAGAATGTTGCTGTCTATTGTGTCCTGTACGTCATTCTCATGCTTATTTCCTCTATGAGGCTATCTTTTTTTTTTAATGTCTTAGTTAATCAAAGCAGATATCTCTGTCATTTGGGGACCCATTCTGTATTAATGAATATGGATTGGACTCTTCCTTGTTCTTTGAACACCACCCAATTTTCAGGAAGGCAATTGATTTCAATCAGCTTCTTTAGTCCACTCTCTACACTCTCAAAGCCTGTAATTTTCAAGTTCAATATTTGTGTGCTCACACCCTCAGAAGTGCTTCAGTTGGATCCCGTTATAATCCTGGAACCAACTTGAAGTATAATTATAATGAACCTATTTATTTTCTAGTGTGACTGAGCCATGCTTTGTCTAATATACCCCGTATACAGATACCTAAATTTTCTGAAAAGCAAAATTACAAAAGTATTTTTAAATTAAAAATGTAAACAAACAACTTGGCTTTCATGAAGAGTACATTGGAATGTGTACCATGCCTTTAGGGGTATAATAGAGTCTACGGCAAAGAACCTAAGGTCAGTGTTTGGTGTTTACTGTAGACCGTTAAAGAGCTCAGAGGTAAGAGGAGCTCATTGGAAGATAATGTTTACTTTATAAAAACTTTACTTTTAGTTTAACTTCTAGAAAGGCAAATAAAAAATATATTTGTATACATTTCCACATTATAGCTTTTTTTCTGGTCGTGAAACTTTTCCCATATTTATAATTTTTTTTTCTTGAAAGTTCACATTCAAAGGCCTGTAGTGGTTTACCATAATTCTGTGGAATTTGGGGTGTCTAATTGTACTCTACATTAGATACTCTACCATTAGTTCTGCCTCTATGAGCTCTAAGTATTACCAGAATTTTCCTGCTGGATCCTTGGTCTTGAGAATCAAAGAATGAAGTCATGTACTATGTGTAAGCAAAAGCAATATTTTATTATAGGTAAGAAAAAGGGAAGAGGAAAGCCTCTGGCATAGCAGAAGGGGCCCTGATCAGGTTGCTGCTTTTGGCTCTTTATCTAGGGGTTTGTATATTTTCCCCATACCTTCTCTTTTTCTGAATGGCTCTTTCTATATGCAAAGTAAGGATTCTATAATGTACCAATTACATATTTACTCCTGACATACATGATATAGGAATACATAGCTTCCAATTGACCCCTCACCTATTTAGATGTTTCTACTAGTTTTCAGTTGACCTGTCACCTATTTCCATGATTGACCTCTCACTCATTTCTCTAGTGTCATACATAACATTTATGGTGCAAAGTTATATTTTCCCCTCCTAGGGATGGTGGCATGTAAATTGCACAAGTTGTGAGGCTGTGGCCCTCCTGTTGTTCCATCTCACCAGGGACCTTTTTCCAGTCCCTCATTCTTGCCTGCCCTACATAGGTTCCCCCTTCTAAAGCTTCTTATTAAATTTTATGAGAGAAGTAGCTAAATTGAAAATATGGAACTTTCATCACTTTATTTCTGTTAGAATTACTTCCATTGAAGTTCTCATCACCATTGCAAAACCTAACTGGACTTCCTACCTCTCTTCTTTCCCCACTTTAACTCATTATGCACACTATTGCCAGAATATTTTCCCGAAAACATTATACATATCATTCCTTTGTTAGCTCTTTCATGGTCCCTGCCACCACTGGCCTGGAATCCCAAAGCACTCATAATTGAATTTTTGAACTTACTTTTTCAATTGTATTTGCTGTTTCAACTTCACATCCCTTATGCTCCAGTCAGATAAACTTGTGATTCTTCAAACACTCCATATGTACTGAAACATACCTCTGTGTCTACTTATGCTGCTCCCTCAATCAACAACATCCTTCTTACTATCTCTGTGTATTTACATTTTACATGTATGATTTTGCGAGGGTAACTACAGGCCCTTATAAAAGACAGACCATAAAGTAGATTGGCTTAACAATTCAGAAGTTCATTTTTTTTTTTTCTCATGTAACTAACTATTTCTGTTGTGTGTCAGACTGACAGTGGCTCTCCTTAGTGTGGTCATTGAAAAACTCAGGCTCCAATTTGTGGAAGCAACCAAAATGCTTATCAACCCATGAATGGATTAACAAACTGTGGCATATTTATACCATGGAATACTATTCAGCCATACGAAAAGATGGAGACTTTACATATTTCTGTTTACCTGGATGGAGTTGAAACACATTCTTCTTAATAAGTATTTCAAGAGTGGAAAAAAATCCAGTGTACTCAATACTAGTATGAAATGAATATATAAACAATTACACATCCACATGAATGGTAAAACACAAATATAGTGGGGGAGGGAGAGGAGGAAAATGGGGGAGGGTGATTAGCGGGATCTCACCTAATGTGCACAATGTGAGGGTGTTCAGCATGCCCTCTGGGTGAAGGACTCAACTACAGCTTGAACTTTGCCTTGGAAGTGAGACTAATGTAATGTAAAAATTTGTATCTTCATATTAATTTCAAATAAAAAAAATTCTATAAATATGAAAATGAGTAACAGATAATAAATAAACATGTGTGCACTTCTCCTCCCCTAAAACTCAGGCTCCTTATAAGTTGTCAAGTCAAGAACTTATTGTTCTACTAAATTCCAGGGTAGTGGTTTTCAACCTTTATTATCTCACAGCACACTATGGTTAAACTTCCATGGCACATTTAAATTATATTGACCAAAAAAGGAGTAAAAATAAGAATATACTTACTGTGCTTCGAACTTCTTTTTAAAATAATTTAATTAATGATCTTTAAAAAGTTTCATAGCACACTGGTTAAAAATTACTGCCCGAGGGCATGGTCCTCATCTGAGTAGTCAATGTTGGTCCACTTCATACACAACCCAGCTAGAGGAAGGAGAAAAAGTGAATAATACATGTCCTTTTTCTTAGATTCTGGGTCTGGAAGTAGCACATGGTACTTCCGTTCACAATTTATTGGAAATAAATTAGTGACACACTCACACATAACTGTAAGGGGAGGTAGGAAATGTAGTTTAGCCATATGTATGGAAGAAGCAAAGAATACTTCGGTGGCCAATTAGAAGTTGAAATGTAGCTCACCTTCCTTCTTCAGTCCTTTTCTGAGCTTCTTAGCTGGAAGCAATTTCTCCTTCATCTGAACTACTTTAGTTCAGGGCTTATCAAACTGTGATGTGTTTTAGACTCATGTGTCAACCTTGGTAAACCACAGACTCTGAATCAGTTGGTCAAGGCTGAGGCCTGAGAGCCTACATTTCCAGCAAGCTCCCAGGTAATACCCACGCAGTTGTCTACAGAACACATTTAGAGTGTTCTAGCACATCGTCTGTTCTTTCTTTGTGGGATGTAACTTTTCCTACTTAATATTAGATATCCATGTGCATAATTTAACCTCCTTACTAGACACTTAACTCCCATAGCAGAATCCAGGTCTCTTTGGCATCTGTTACTCTCACTTTCCCTCCTTCCAGCATCAAGAATACAGCCTTACACACTTAACAGTACTTAATAAATATTTGAATAATCAATGAGTAGCTTCAACAAATCCAGAATGTTGAGAATAAACACTACTTATGCTATGTTTTGGAATAGGCTTAGTGCAATTACTTCTTTGAAAATTGTCTATTAAAAACTCTACTCTTATACAGCCTGGCCAAACTAAGGGAGAGCCTGCCAGAGAGTTGAGCTGAGTTAAGTGGAATTCAGCAAATGGAAATCGTATTTTATTGAGGACTTGCCTCATCCATGTGCTGTGACTGTTTCAAAGGAAATGCTAATCCCTATGTTTGGAATTCATTTCCAGAGAGTTTCTCTGTTTAACAAGCATTATTTTGTGCCCACAAAGCTTCATGAGCCAATTTGATTAATTTTGTTGAAGTAGTAGCCTTATTTTTCCACTTGGAAGCACTGAATCATCTTCCATTTGGAAAGTCACAAGTTGGGTACCAATTAAAGCTGGATGAGAATGATTCCTCTCAACCTGACACCGTTTTAGCCTGTTCTTTTCTCAGATTTGACATATGCAGTCATGTTCTGGGCCTTAGGGCTTAGAGTGGAAGAAGGGAGAGGAGGCGAAGTGAGCTAGTATTTAAAACTTTGTAATCTATCCTGAGTAACATAGAGCAAAGTAAGAAGACCTGTGGTTTCTTGTCTCATACCTGCCTGGGTGATGAGACTTCTAAATGGAACTATTTTCTACTTGGAATTTGTCATAAATGAAACAGGGTTGAGGTTTCCCTTCTGAAACCTGTTTGGGAAAAAGCTTTCACAAGTGAATGAATCATGTTTTGAAGATTTCAGAAATTCTTTGCCTAGTTGTATAAACGAATTTTAGTTTCTATTAGTCTCACTGGTACAATCAACTGTACCAATCACAAATCACAAAATTTTGCAGAGGAATCCTTCACTTTTTACCTGTAGGCTGTGTCATTGGCAGTATCTTGTTAGTCCTTAGTTCCATTACTAGACTTTAGAATTGAGAAAATTACATTCAGATATGCCACTAATTTATACTAGCTCCTTTCTTTCCTTACTGTTACTATATACAGAGGGTGCCAAAATGTATAAATATTTTTAAAAAGGAAAAACTGTATTAATCTTGTAATACTCAAGTCAATTTTAACTTCTGCAAGTGATAAAAAATACAATACACAAGAAAATACAATATACAAGATAACAAGCATTTTTGGGTGTATTTTGAGTATTACAATTGTAATACAGCTTTTTCCTTTTTTAAAATGTGTATACATTTCTGGTA
>CAUYRH010101947.1:0-26759 GCA_963574655.1 Perodicticus potto | reverse complement strand
GGATATTAAACTTTTGTCAGATTCAAGATGTGCAAATATCCTTTCCCATTGGGTAGGTTGTCTATTTGCTTTGGTTGTTGTCTCCTTGGCTGTACAGAAGCTTTTCAGTTTAATTAAGTCCCATTTGTTTATTGTTGCAGTGTTGCTATTGTCATGGCAGTCTTCCTCATAAAGTCTTCCCCCAGGCCAATATGTTCCACTGTTTTTCTAATTCTTTCTTTGAGAATTTTTATCATCTCATGCCTTAAATTAAAATCCTTTATCCATCTCGAATCAATCTTTGTGAGGGGACAAAGGTGCACATCTAGTTTCAGTCTTTTACATACGGATATCCAATTCTCCCAGCACCATTTATTGAATAGGGAGTCTATCGCCCAGTGAACACTCTTGTTTGGTTTATCGAAGATTAGACAGCTATAAGTTTTTGGTTTCATTTCAAGGTTTTCTATACGATTCCAAGTATCTATGTCTCTATTTTTGTGCCAGTACCTTGCTGTCTTGACCACTATGACCTTGTAATACAGCCTAAAATCTGGTATGGTGATACCCCCGGCTTTGTTTTTATTACTAAGAACTGTCTTAGCTATACTGGGTATTTTCTGGTTCCATACAAAGCGCAGAATCATTTTTTCCATGTCTTGAAAGTAGGATGTTGGTATTTTAATAGGGATGGCGTTGAATCAGTAAATTGCTCTGGGAAGTATAGACATTTTAACAATGTTGATTCTTCCCAGCCATGAACATGGTATATTCTTCCATTTATTAAAGTCCTCTGCTATCACCTTTTTCAAGGTTTCATAATTTTCTTTATAGAGGTCTTATACCTCATTTGTTAGGTATATTTCTAAGCATTTCCTATTTTGAAGGGAGTTATGTCTGTGATTAACCTCTCATCTTGACTGTTGTTGGCATATATAAAGACAACTGACTTATGGACATTGATTTTATATCCTGAGATATTACTGTATTTTTTATTACTGTATTTTTTGATGACAAAAAATAGATAGAATTGCTATATCTTCTTGATGAATCCACACTTTTGTCATTTTATATTGTTCTTCATTTTCTACTATAATAGTTTTCACCTTAGAGCCTAATTTGTCTCATGTTATTATAGCCACCACTACCCTCTTTTCATTTCTTTTTCTTTGGAATATAATTTTCTATTCTTTCACTTTCATCTTATGTGTCCTTAGATCTAAAGTAAGCCTGTTATAGACAGCATGTAATTAAAGATAAATAATGTTCTATATGTTTTTTTTGAATAGTTTCCACTAGAACAATTAGTTCTTTGGAGAAATAACTGCTAGGTCATCTCAGCCTAAACATCTACTTTTGCTGAAAGTTGGGAATTTGACCTAGAGTTACCAACAGTGTTGTTTCTATAGATTTAGATATGCCATTCTACAACTATTATAAAGATCCATGTCGCTTTATAAAATAGCCGATTTTTCTTCAATAGGTAACCTAAATATCTATCTTCTGCTTCAAATAGCAATGTATTTAAGACTATTCCTTAGGGAATGGATTCTCTCTACCTATGAAAAGACTGGTGTTTGTTTGCTTGTTTTGTTTTCTGGTTTATCTCAGCTATAAAATTCACTTGAGTTATAAAATGGCTTTATTTATCCTCACTGAATTTTTATGAAAGAGGAGCATTTGTTAGATTTGGCATTCTCTGTAAATATTCTCTCTCACCTCCACTTAGCTATGTTTTGATTGTATAACTCTTGTTTGATGCTACAAATTATCTCAACTGGGTATAAGACACAGCTCCCTTTGGAGTTTGGTTCTAACACCCAGGGTATTTGGTCATTTATTTATTTCTAATTGCCATAGGCTATACAATTGAGTATACATCTTAGAAAAATTCTAAAATATAAAATATACCATATGGACTCTTTAGAAAACACAAATCTCACATAATTATATACCACAAATAAATAAAAGCTTTAAGAAATGTTGAATACTGGCTCCACCAATACAAATTGTTGCAAACACAAGCCTGAATTTAATCCTTACCACAGTAAGGGAGAAAACACCACCTTTTTTTGAGCTGTGGCACAGTCATAATGGAGGAAAGGTTTCAGAATTCATTAAGACCAGGAAATTTGGTTAAAAATGAGTATTTCAATGGAAGGGATTGGTTGGGAATTAGTGAGGAACACTAAGTGGTAAGGATTGAAAGAAAGAGCAACGTAAAGATTTTGACATGAGAGAATCAAAGACTCCTGGGGCACACCTGTCTTGCAATGCTTTTCCATTGATAACTGTGGACCTTTCAGAAAATTTCTATATTGAAAAAGCAAATCATTTTTCCAGGGAATAAACTCGTGGAAATATAAAGTAGTATTTTTAAAAGACAGTGGAATGTCAAGTCACGTTAATGTACACTTTAGGTATTGTTTCCTTTCTTAGTGCCTAGACTGAATAATGAAAGAGATGGTTTCAGCCCTCATCACGAACACAATGGGTCTGCAAAACTCATTTTGTTTTTTCTGTTGCACACTGGAAACACAGCCAAACTATAATTTTCATCCTTCCCTCCTATTAGGTGAGGCTGAGTAATTGAGTTCTGGCCAATGGAATGAGATAGAAATATACACTGATCTCTGAAACAACATGCCCCATGTGTCAGTGTTCCATTGTCCCTCATCTGGAGGCTGGCTATTGATGCTGCTGCAACATTTGGAGATATGCATGTGACACAGTGGAGCATGGAATGAAAGGGGCTGGGGTCCATGCATGTGGAATTGAGGTCCTACCTTTGCTGCTTCCCCAACACAATGGCTTAGCACCTGCCAACCACATCTAGCATCCTGCTATCCAACAGATAATAACCAACTGTGTTATGCTACGGAATTGTATAGATGTTTCTTACCTTTTTTAATCCTAACTAACCATTATCTTCGTGTCAATAAAATTTCATACATTGGCCTAAATTGCTCTGTGACCTGGCCCCTTCCCTCATTTCTCAAAACCCTTTTGGCTCTTATTTCTAGCCATCATGAGCATGTTTTTTTTATATTTATTGGTTTATACAATTCCTACTTTATTTATTTAATTTTAAACCTTAGTAGCTCTTCCTGAGTCCCTTGGCTGACAATATGTTTTTCTTCTCCTTTTGGCTATCTGATTTCAAATAATTACAGATGACAGTGTAAACCTCACTTCTTCAGAAGAGTTTCTTTATCAGTTCCCTCTGAAGCCTAAGAGATCAGGTTCCTATAACACGTATTGTCATGCCGTACTTCTCTGTAAAAGTAGTTTTAAAAATAGTAAATTTGAATTGTGTAATTCTTATTAAGCATATACCTTACCAACCAAAGTACAAATTCCACAGGATGGGGACAAACTGTAAACTTATTATATCCCCATAGACTGCATAATAATTAACTTTGGATAAAAGGACAGAAGGAAAGAAGAAAACTGAACAGAAGTTGTAGCTATTAGCCAAGTTGTCACTAAATATACTATATACTAAATATACTATGTCTTTTTCTCCTCACTCTACACTCTACTCTATTCTCATCTCCACAATTTATCAACAAGCCCCATTAAGAAGACCACAAAAAATGGCCTGTCATGATGGTCTATGCATATATATAATCCCAGCATTTGGAGAGGCTAAGGTAGGAGAATCGCCTGAGGCCATTTGTTCAAGACCAGCCTGGGCAACATAGTGAGACCCCAGCTCTACAGAAAAATACAAAGAAAAAAAATTTAGCTAAACTTGGTAGAAAGCATCAGTAGTGCTAGCCACTCAGGAGCCCAGGAGTTTGGGGTTACATTGGCCAATGCACTCTGGCCTAGGAGACAGAGCATGAACCTGTCTGTAAAACACAAACAAACAAACAAAAATCTCAGGATCTCTCTCCAAACATGTGCACAGAGAGATACGAGAAATACATCCATCTACCCATTCCAGTCCGATCTGGGAGTCCTATCACATGTGTTCCATTTGCCTGACAGATCCTGCACTTCCTGTTACAGGCATTAATAGCACTCTTTCAAGAGTGTCTTGGGTTAGATAAATTATGCAGTTACTCTACTGATGTCTGATTGACCCTGATGTACGTATTTTGAGGAAATGGTTCTCTTTTATGGGTACTCTTACACAAAGTATGCATTTGGAACCTGCAATGAAACATAAAATACAGTGAGTATAATATCAGCTGATGTAGTGAAGCCTTTGGGAATCATCATAAAAACTTTAAACCACACTGTTATCAATCAGTCCCTTAAAACAATAATTACATAAACTATGTATTTTAAAGAATTGATGAAACTTCCCGAAGGACTAATTCATTCCTCAGGCATTATATATACACACTAAGAGGATGTGGAACAATAATTATGATAATAATCAAAGTGGGAATTGGGCATTTGTTCTAAAATTACATCTTTGCTTATATAAGAATCATCTCAAGACTAAGCCATTTACAAACTCAAATGTAACATGAAACATACCAATCCACTTCTACTTTAAATATCCTACTGTGTTTCCTGGGTATAAGAGATACTAACAGTGCAGAAAGGATTTACTACAGCTATATTTAGAAGTTTTTAGAATGTCACAAAATTGGCATCACATATCTAACAGCAAATATAATCTATAATTAAGACTTTAGTAAAGTAGTCATACTTCTAAGCAATTGGGAAAAGTGACCTTTGTTCTTATGAATCCCAAGGAAATAATTATATCCAAATATGTGCAAGAATTATGTATTTTCTGATTCACTTTACTTTTATTAATTTATCTATTTCACTAACTGAGAATAAGTGTATTTTGTGTCCAATACATGCAACACAGTGGAAGATGTAAAGAAGGATAGAGTAACAGAATCTTTTATTCAAATTATTGTCATTAAACATGGTAGAAGAGAAAGGGAAAAACAAACCCTAAAACATAAAGAAAATATTGAGGAGGAGCAAGACTTAGAAGTTGTGAAACCTGATTATAGATTGTAGACCAATAGAATACTTTAGATAGGAGTTAAAAGATTTTACATAAAGGTGGCAATACTAGTAACAGGGCAGGACAGATGACACGGTTTTATATTCAGAGTGAACTAGCAACCAACTAGACAGAAGGACGTCCAACCTGTGTCCTGTGGGCTGCATGCTGATTTTATGAGGACTTTTTTGTTTATCTGTGGTGTCAGATATCACGAAATATACACATGGATGGACCTTGTCTTTGCTAATCAGATTTTGTTAGTGTTTGTGTATTTAATGTGTGGTCTAAGATAACTCTTCCTCTTCTAATGTGAGACAGAGGGGAGAAAAAGGTTGGACACCCTTGCCTACATCATAGGATACAATGAATAGTTGGCAAAATCTGCCTGCCATTTGACTTTGCAGCTACCTCCATCAAGAACTGGTGTCTATTTTTTGATCCTAAGCCTGTTAGCCACACAACTTTTATTCCCCATTCTTACCACTACAGCAAATTTAACACAAGTAACAGTTAAGGAAATGCTTTCTCATTTCTACTTTCTTTCTTGGAACTCTGCTAGCAGCAAGTCCAAACCATCTTCCTGGAGGGTAACAAATGACAAGGGGCAAGGAAAGAGTAGTCCTGGTTGATGCCCTAACACACAGGTTGGCCCTCAGCTTAACTAGAACCTGCTTCCAGTCACATGTATGAGACCACAGAACATCAGCCAGACCTGGCCCAGAGCAACAGAACCATTCAAATGACCCACTGGTTGCTAAGAGGTATTTTATGCCACTGACAAGTATTTTATGCCACTGAGAGTTTGTATTTTTTTCCACAGGACTATTTTATCAAGAGATAACTGATACAGTAGAGTAAAAGAGAATGAGGAGTTAAAGATAAATGACAGGCTGGCTTCACATTACAATCTTAACATACATATTATTATTACATCCATAAGTATTTCTAACATGCATGGAAATACACTATCTACTATCTCTAGGATGCAACTTTAACAGGAAAGCTAGATTTCTGAATGTTAAAAGCCTAAATTTGCCCATTTAGTTTAAATGTGTGATCTACTCTTCTATAAACATTCTTTTTCGAGAATAATTTTGTGTTTGATGACTTATTGCCTACTTGTGGGGATAAAAAAGAAGAGAACAGAGAATACATATTGTTTTCATTTCAGAAAATTTCTTTGCAAACTGGAATATCATATGAAATGAATTATGCTGCTAAAATCATAGTCAAACACAATAGTCCACCAAACCAAGGAATGTTGTCAATTCTAAATAAAACATGTTAATTACTAAAGGTAAAATTTTGCAGAATCATGATCGCTCAGGAAATGATTCTCAAACACTTCAACAAGAAGAAGGATTTTTTTATTAAATATGTTTTTAAATACCATATTAAGGAATAGAACTATTTGGCACCTATGTTTAAATTTATTTTTCTCTGTTCCATTTATCAGTGGCATACTTCATTAAAAATTTCATCTTTTCCAAAATAATTGTATTACCATATACAACATGCAAACTTCCATAGTTTAATAATCACTGTGGGTGGCCATTTGGTGAATAAATCATTTTTTGCATTACTTCAACTGAATTCATCAAGTAGTCATTCTTTTGCTATTACAATAGTAAAGAATGAGTTGAATATTCAGATGATTGAGAAATACCAAGTATACTATAATTCCTGGCAATCAACTTAGGTTGGTTAAATGGTAGAAATACCAGTGATCTCTATCCTATTATCTTCTTTTATAATATTACTCCTAGACCTAAAAACTTGATGTAAAACAATTCAGAAAATTCTAAAATAAGAATTAATAATCATAATTCCTTTTAAATTTTTATTTACTGTGGTAAAGTATAAGAATAATCTACATCAAACCCACAGCCAATATCATATTAAATGGAGTAAAACTGAAAACTTTTCCACTCAGATTTAGAACTAGATAAGGATGCCCATGGTCTCCACTGCTATTCAACATAGTAATGGAAGTCTTAGCCATCACAAGCAGGCAAGAGAAAGCGATCAAGTGTATCCAAATAGGATTAGAGGAGATCAAACTCTTGCTCTTTGCAGATGATATGGTCTTATACCTGGAAAATCCCTAGGACTCAACAACAAAACTCATAGAAGTGATCAAGGAATACCACAGCATCTCAGGATACAAAATCAATACCTACAAATGAGTAGTTTTTGTATATGCCAACAATAGTCATGCTGAAAATAAAGTCAAGGACTGTATTCCTTTTATAGTAGTGTCAAAGAAGATGAAATATCTGGGAATTTACATAACAAAAGACGTGAAAGATATCTATAAACAGAATTATGAAACTGAGAAAAGAAATAGCTGAAGATGTTAACAAATGGAAAAACATACCATGCTCATGGCTGGAAAGAATCAATATTGTTAAAATGTCCATACCACCCAAAGCAATCTACAGATTTAATAGAATCCCTATTAGAGCACCATTGTCATACTTTAAAGATCTTGAAAAAATAGTGCTTAATTTTATATGGAAACAGAGAAAACCTCAAATAGCCAAGACATTACTCAGAAGTAAAAGCAAATTAGGAGGTATCACGTTACCAAACTTGGATAGTGTTAGCAGATATTCTTTCCTTTGTACTTGGGAGATTGTTAAGACTATGAAAGAATACAAATATTAATAATATACTATGTCATCAATAAATGAATTATTGATTCTTTAGATTATAATACTTATTAAAATGTCATTAAAAGTTTGAGGAAATGCTGTAATATCCTGCTTTTCATCTGAGATTTTTAAAATAATACGACTAGGACTTCTTCTTAGCAAAGTATCTCAAGAATGGAAGAAAAAGGATCCAATGTCCTCAGCCCTACAATGAAGCCAATTTTTAGCTTTCATATGAAGGCTATAATCCAATTATAGCCCAAGAATATGGGGAAAGGGGAGAGGGATAGATGGGTGGAGGGAGGGTAATTGGTGGAACCACACTTACGGTGCATCTTATAAGGGTACATGTGAAATGTACTAAATGTAGAATATAAATGTCTGAACACAATAACTAAGTAAATGCTGTGAAGGTTATGTTAGCCAGTTTGATGAAAATATTTCAAATTGTATATAAAACCAGCACATTGCACCCCATGATTGCATTGATCTACACAGCTATGATTTAATTTAAAAAGCTGAAAAAAATAAATAAAAATGAAATTAGGATCATTTCATGGAATTAGCATCGGCTGATAATGGATTATGGAAAGTAACTTTATCTTCTTTCCAAAAAACACTAGACTAAAAGTTATAAAAACGGATCACCATTATAAAAATTACATTGTGGCCTCAAAATTTTGTGCTTAGATCTCTAAAACTTCTGGGAAAACTGTCATGAGAGATAAATTATGGATTGAGGAAAAAGACTGTTTGGCTATTGTTATTATTAGAAACAATACTAAACAACATGAAGGGAATTCGTTTGATGTATTGAGCAAGCAAACAGAACACATAAAAGTCAAAATACCTTCCAGGCTAATTGACAGATTTGTTAACATTCTCTCACCACATTCAACACATTCCAGCTCCTTGTAAAAATCCAATTCTCTTCCCCAGTGTAATTTGTGGTTCATTAACTTTCAGTTGGTTAGAAGTAAAAAATTACTGGAGGGGTCAGGTAGGTTTATACCAGTTTAAAAGAAACAATTATTAGGGGGAAAAAATGGTCCCAAAGGATTTAAGTTTTTATTGTTCAGTAAACCTCTTTGAATTAACTTTCTGTGCAGTGTTAGAATGTACCAAGTGTCAGTTGTAGGTTGAAAAATAAAGAAATATATCACTAAAAAGTTTTTATATGAAATCATAGGAATAACCAAGTAGTATCCCTGAACCCAATATAAAGTTTGACCTCATTAATTTATTTTTCTTCCTGTAAACGTACCTCAGCCCCAAATCTCAAGACAGGTAAGGTAGTTATACCAAGAGATAACTAATTGTGCAAATTTGTTCTGTTGTCAAATCAACAAAATCAAATTGTTATTTTTGCCTCACCGTTAAATAGATTGGTATTGAACAGATATATATGATTACAGTCCTGATAACGTTCACCACTTGATTCTCACGCCTATGCCTGGAGTGTTAATGTTGACTGCTGATGGTTAAAAGATAAATCAAAGTCAAATTACAGGAAAAAGGGCAATAGCAGGACTGAATTCAATGAAGTTATACCTGTGGGAGGTAGGATCAAACGCAGCCCAGCTAAAACTTAAAGGTCAACTCTGTGTTGCTTCCATTGAGATCCAGCTGTGAAAATGTGATGAATTAGTGGTGAACAAAGGAATTAGGTCTTTTTGTATTGTTGCACTTATCTCCTGGATTACCTTAATTGGCAGAAATAGTAGAAGCCACGGTTTCTGAAGCTAAGGTTTCTTCCACCCACCACCCCATTGACAAGAGTGTGACAAGGATGATTGAATCCTCTGTTCCTCCAAGAGAACTGATAGCGTGTACGACCACAGAAAAACTAAATTTACCAAATATTTTTGGTAACAAAAATCTTTCCTATGGTGTGGAACCATTTAGACTTTAACAATTATTGAATCCTTTCATTGGACCACTGGCAATGTCTACATAAATAACAGAAGGTGATTAGCAGCGATGGTAGCAAGGAATTAGTACAATCTATTTTTTCTTTTTCATTTCTAGTTTGAACACATTGAGAACTATATAATTAAAGAAATACAATAGTGAAAGAATTCTGCATAAAAACTTAACTAAAACAGTTTTCAAATTTGAGATTTTATTATACTGTAATTAGGACAGCCATATTGGTATAGAAAGTTAAGTCAATGCCTTTTCTTCTTCTTTATTAACCAATAAAAAGATTCAGTGAATAAATACACTTAACCCACTAATAGAGTTAACTCATTTCTAGATCCTTGAAACAAATTATGTGTTCTAGTGCCTTGAGTTATTTTAGATAGAATTAATCTTGGTCAGATAACTTTGGTAACTTTGTTAATATATTAAACAAAGGTCCGAAGAAGTGGTTTTATTTAGCTCCCTCTTTTCAAAGTTTCCTTCGGGATACTAGATCACTTTGCAAAAGGATATTCTGCCCAGGTATGCATGAGTCGGAGGACAATCTCAGCAAAATAAGATACCATAAACATGCTTTAAAACCGACTATAATAATGTGGCTTCCTATTACATGGATTAGCAGATCGATGCCATTATTCATGCATATTACCACTACTAAACTCAGAAGCTATAAATGAAGCAGTTTACATTTATCTAGCATTGCCTGATAAGAACGAACAAAAAACTTGCAAATCACTCTTTCAGAAATAAAAATAAAAACTCCCTTAAGCTATAAAGAAGGTTAAAAACATGTTCCTGAATATGGAAATTATCATTTGTTTTTGATGCAGAATTTATAAAGTAATTGGATGTAATTAAAAGCTACAGTTTATTCTCAAACAATCTATTCTCAAATAAATTTTCAAATGGTAATTATCGAATGATAAATTTTCAAATGGCACTGAGCTAAAGGCTTTATCTCCTAATAATTTAATAGTTTCACAACAAATCTAAGATTCAGATACTATTATTATTGCTATTTCCAGATGGGATTTATAAAAATTCACATGACTAATACGTCTCTCAACTCTATTTTGAATGTAAACTATTTGACTCCTGGATTCCCTTGACTTTGTTACACCACAGAAAACTACCCCATTATTCAGCCACCAAGCATTTGTACTTTTAAATGTTAAAGATACTAACAGTATTAAAAATTATTTTTATATTGCTTCTCTTCTCTAACTATATCATAACATTACACTTGATCTTAGGCTGATAACTAAAAATATTGGCATGTTATTACAGTATTATAATATCTCTGTTACAACTCAACAAGGAACTTAGGTTAATCATTACTTACACAGTGTTATTTCTTTTATTATTACACATTTATTTATTGAATCAAGATTTATTTTGCTCTTACTAGGTACCATTCTTATACAATACTAACATTTAGTCTACTTCTAGGGACAAGACACAGTGGTAAAAATCCTAGAAAAGTTTCTTACTCTTGAATAGTTCATAGTATATAAAAATAGACCAAAAACAATTCAATAAAAATAACTTGCCTAGAGATTTGGTAGAACAAAGATGATTTTATGCTGGCACAGACAAAGCCAGCGGGTGCTTTCTTATTTAGCCCATTGAACCAAGGTCAACTATTTAGTTACTCATCTTGTGGCAGGAGAGGCTGTATAATAGCACTTAAGCTTCTGCACTTCAGAGGTTGATCTCAGTATATAGCCCAGGCTCATACTAGCTTTATAAACTTGGGGAAATTACATGAAACCTCTTTAATCCTCAGTTGTCTCATTTGCAAAATAGAAATCCAATGGTATTGGTGCCATAGAGTTAATGATAATGATAATATATGGATTTTGATAACTGAACTTTAAACACTTAAAAAATGTCTGTCAAATCATAGGGACAATAGAAAAAGAAGAATGATCTGTTTTTTGAAATTATCTTTTACTTTTATTTATAAATATTAGTTGTCTATTTTTTTGAGACTTTGAAAAAAAAATAAGAAGTTAACTGATGACTCCATACTGAGTCTCAGAATCAAAACATTCTATAATAGACATACTCTTATCTGACAATGTGAATGTTATTTTCTTTGCATGATTATTATTGCTTAATATGTCAATGCAGCAATTGTCTGATTTCTTTTCTGAATGTATTTATCTTCGTTCATTCTTTATGAGGTTTTTGTTTCTAGTCCTTATCTTAAACATTGTTACTGTTAATAAATTTTAAACCTTCTTAATTCTGTGAAGGCAAAAAGTGGAAACCTAATAAACACATGTATATGTCAAAAATAAAAAAAATCTCTGGAACACTTAGATTTTTCTCCTTTACATTAAAGTCTTTCATTACTTTTAGCAATATTTCCTTGAGTTGTGATTGCTGTTCAAATATTATTTTAAAAGCTCTGTTCTGTGAAAGCTGAAAAAAATATTGTTATCAAGAAGCTTCCTTCATCAGGAAGGAAGAAGTGAAACAAATAATTTCAGTACAAGGTAGTAGTTAGATTTCTTTATATATAAAATGAAGTAAATTTTGTCTTCCTTATCTTTTCTAGGTTTTTGCGTACAATTGTAATGATCTAGTGACTACAACTAATTGATTCCTGTGATAAACCATGGTAAGCCAGGTGTTAGTAAGAGAATTGATGGCTGTGAATACATCAACTAAAAGGGAACACTACATTGAGATATATCCAAAATATTTTTAAAAATCCAATTAAAATATTTTTCTCAGGAATTCTTTTAAATGCCTGTAGCTATGCAGATGGGTTCTAAAGTTTATATTTTATCAAACTGTTTAAGTCAGGAACACGTGCGCAATTTTACTCTTGTCGTGTTTCAAAGATCTTAAAATAAGAAATTGCCCAGTAAGGGAATGATTCCTTCAGGTTTTGCTGTTCAAGAGTAAGAAAGGCTATTACAACAAAAAACTTTCTTGCCTTTTTTATATATGTAAATATTTTAAAATAGCAAAAATAAATAGAATAATTTAATATTTGCTTAAATCCATTCTTCGGTATTATTTTTGTGTTTGCAGACTGTACATACAAAGATGACATTAATTTCCTTGGATCAAATTTCTTCACTGTTTAATGAGTTTCTCAGATATCATAGTCTGTTAACAGCATTGGATTCTCAAAATTATAGTAATAAAGTTTTAAGCAATACAGAATAAGTTGTGTTATGCTTTAATCATATCAATGTTCCTCACCATGATGATTCTTTTGCTTTTACTTTTCTAATCTTAACATGTATCACGGAAACCAACATGGACATAGATTAAAAATTATTTTATTTCATTATTATGTCAAAATAAATGCATTTTATAAATCTGATGGCCTGCATTTACTTTCTTTATAGTGCAAAGAGCTGCCTGTGACTTAAGACCATAAATGAAATAAAGCTATGAGGAAAAATGTGCAATTTACATCATTATATGTAGCTAAAGGCATGCTTTAAAACTACATTAGAAAATTTTTAAAAAATGGTTGCAGTTTTTCCACAGTGACAACAAAAACCCGAAAAGCATATAGATTACGTGTTTTAAATGCATTGAGTTTATATTATCATTGTGAATAAACATATCAGCACAAGGGCTTTCATACAATATGAGTTAACTTTCTCAGTTCTGATAAGGACTTTTATTTCTTAAATTTAAATTGACTGAACCTGTAAAATCTCAATGAGTGATATTAGTTTTTATTTGATTTAGATTTCAAAGGCACATTTTCTTCTTAAATATAAGCTGATTGGATTCTATTCATGGTAGATGTTAATTAAATACTTACAGAGTGGGAACTGAATATGGAAATTTTAAATATAGGTAAAATTGATACCAGTACCATTGGGCATTTCATTAAATTTTAAGATTGATAATTCATTAAATGTCGATCCAAATTACTCCTACCTTTGCAGTGGTGTCAAAAGTTTAGAAAAATGCCATGACACCACTACCCAGGGTGACACTGTGAGACTCTACCACACAAAAACACACAAAAAAAGGTAGAAAGAGGTTTAGGTTTCTGGGGAGAACTGAATTTGGAGCAAGAAACTGTCATCGTGCCCTCTTAGAGCTCAACCACAAATATGAGCCGGATGAATGCCAAAGCTGAATGAAAGCAGCAGATTGAATTTGGGAATAAAGAATTAAAAATTTCAAAGCTGGGCTGTGTGTTGTGACTCATGCCTGTACTCCTAATATCCAGAGAGCCTGAGGCAGGTGGATTGCCTGAACTAAGGAGTTAGAGATCAGCCTGAGGAACGTGAGACACTGTCTGTGCTAAAAATAGAAAAAAAAATCTAGCTGGCTATTTTTGCTGACACCTATATTCCCAACTACTTGGGAGATTGAGACAAGAGGACAGCTTGAGTCTAAAAGTTTGAGGTTGCTGTGAGCTATGATGCCCTGGCACTCTACCCAGGGTGACTGAGTGAGACTCTGTCTCAAAAAAAAAAAAAAAAAAGTCCACACAGGTAAATGAAAGTGGAAATGTGAAATGCGTAGGGAAATCAGTTTGAGAATACGTTGCTACTAAATTTTGAGATTATCGTCAAATATATTTGAATATGCTTGACTAGATCTCCTAAACTCTTGTAGGCTTAATGAAGGCTAGCAGGGATTGTGAAGTATTTTGAACTTTTAGGTACGTAATGGGTATTCTTGGCGTTCTCTGTTAACAGCCTCATGTAGAATTTAGTCTTCAAGTCATTCATTCATATATGCTTTTGTATGTGCCAGAAAGTCCTTTAGGCTACAGTGAACATGGTGAACAAGGAGATGAAGCCACTATCCTCCGAGGATCTCCCTGGTGGGGAAGACAAAGTAAACGTATCCAGCACATAACCGGACAATGAAGGGCTGTGAGGAAGAATAAAGAGGGGGAGGAATGGGGGAGTGTGTTCTGAGAAGAAGGTGGGTATCAGGAGTAGCCTCTCTAGGAGGTGATAATTGGGGAAAAATCAGAATCCAGTTAGGAATCCAGTCATACCAAGATCTGGAGAATGAGTCTTCTAAGCTGAAGGAACAATTCACAAATGTAGCACCTGCCTATCTTAAATAAGTCTCTCAGATATCTTTGCAATCTTTCAAACACATTTCATTCAATACATTCTATATCTGCCAAATACATTGCACCAAAATACATCTCTGATCGTGTCACTCACCCGCTCACAAACTCTCAGTGGTTCTGGGCTGACTGGAGAGAGAACCCAAAGTCATCTTACCTGGTGTGTAAGGCTTTTTCCATCATTTCCACTTTGACACTTTAGTGGCCTACACTGCACCCATATTTGATTACGTTCACTTCTCAAAGATAAGCCTCTCTCTTTTTCTTGAATTTGTAGACCTTTCATAGCTTTCCCTCTGCTAATCAAAAATAAAAGTCAGCTCGGTATCTGTTGTACAGTGGTTATGGCACTGGCCACATACACCAAAGTTGGGGGTTCAAACCCAGCCTGAGCCAGCTAAATAACAATGACAACTGCAACAAAAAATAGCTGGGCATTGTGGCGGGCACCTGTAGTGCCTGCTATTTGGGTGGCCGAGGCAAGAGAATCGCTTAAGCCCAGGAGTTGTGAGCTGTGACTTCATGCACTCTACTAAGGGCAACATAGTGGAACGCCATCTCAAAAAAATAAAAGTCATTGCAGTTTAGTTCAAATGCCACTTCTTTTGTGAAACTGACAGGGATTTGAAGTAATGATTCATGTCTCTGTTCTCTGATCTCTGCTATTTTATATTTGCTGTATTGCTTTTACCTTACAAAAGAAAAAGTATCTTAGCATTTATTATAGTAAGAGGCAGTGAATGGCAGTACTAAGTTAATGGTCTCTTTGGCATTATTTATCTATTTGTCTTCATTTCCGAGATTATGAGTTTATCAAGAGCTTGTGGGAAGTTACCTTGCTGTGTATCCAACTGACACTGACATTTACTGGGCAGTGGCAAAAATCATGTCTATGAGCTACTTTTATTAACATCAAAGAAATTCTGACTTTTTACCTATATTTGGTCATATAGTAGCTGTGTACATATTAATACCCCGTGAAGTGGCAAAATGGTCATTCTCTCAGAGTCTAAGATGCTGAGCCTCTGGTTTGGAGAAAAATACATTTGTCACTGACCCACGTGAGTAGAACATAAACATCAGGATTATGGTTTAAGGGGTACGAAAGTTCAATTAAAAACTTTTAACATTAAATTTGGAATAATTACATAAGGTATCTTATTGTGCCCAGACTATCATAAAATAAAGAGGAATCCAAAATATACTCCTGTTAAAGGAGATAGAAGCTTTAGTTCATATCAAGAATTATTTCAGCAGCGAGATTGCCTGAATTTGAAATTTCATCCCGCATTAGCTTTGTGAGTCTGGGTAGATTATATACTCAATTTTCTTCAGTTTATGCCTCTGTAAAAGATGATAAAAATAGTATTCATTATATTAAGTATTTGTTTTAATTCAGACAGTTATAACAGATTGTGATAGGCTGAGTGGTTTATAAACAGCAGGAATTCATTCCTTGTGATTTTAGAGGCTGGGAAGTCCAAGATCACGGCACTAGCAGATCTGATGCCTGGTGAATTCCTTTCCTGGGTCACAGGTGGTGTCACCTTGCCGTGTGCTCACATGGTGGAAGGGCTGAGGGCACTCTCTGGGGTCTCTTTTATGATGGTACTAATCTCATTCATAAAGGTTCCCCTCTCATGACCTAATCCTCTATCAAAGGCCCTCCTAATACTATCACATCATCCTGGAGGTTAGGGTTTCAGCATATGAACTTGGGAAGAATACAAACACTCGTTTATAGAAATATGATTAGTAGGTAGTAAATTAAGATCATTTATAAAGTGGTAAAAATAATTGAAAGCAAGTTCATCAATAAATATTTGCTGTTATTCTTTCACATTCAAAAAATATTTTTAGGGTGCTTACTCTGCGTTGTCTATTCTGGTTACTACTATTCATGCACCAGTTAGAACATTCTGTGGCGTGTAGTTATATCAGAAGGTAAGGGATGGCAAGTTTAGAAGAAAAGCCAAAGCCAGCAAGGAAAAAATGAAGAAATAAAAACTATTTATCTTTGAAAGGATTAAGAATTAGCTGCTCAGAGAGTGAAAGAATGAGGGAGGGGTGGGGAAAGGAAGAGCAGAGAGAGGGAAGGAGCGAGGGGGTGGGGTTTTGGTGTGTGCCTCACCTTTTGGGGGCAAAACACGATTCTAAGAGGGGCTTTACCTAACAAATGCAATCAGGGTAACCTGGTTTCTTGTACCCTCAATGAGTCCCCAACAATAAAAAAAAAAAAAAAAAGAATTAGCTGCTCAGAAGAATTTGTGAAAAGTAAAACCAGGATAGCAGCAAAGTTCTCAGCGTGGTGCCCGGCATACCCAGTACATGTTATATGTGGTGGTAGGTGGAAGAAGGGCCTCCTGAACATATTCATATCCTCATCGCTAGAACCTGAGAGTCTGATACTCACACAGCAAAAGAGATTTAATGTCACAGATGGAATTAAAGTTGCTAATCAGTTGACCTTGAGGTGACAACATTGTTATAATTATGTGTGTGGGCTCAATGTAATCACAAAGGCCTTTTTAGGTGAAAGGCAATAGGGGAATAAAGTCCACTATTAAGGAGAATTTTGAAAATGTAACCCTGCTGCCTTTGGAGATTGAGGAAAAAACCACAAGCCATCTCTAGGAGCTAGAAAAAGCAAGAGAATACAAGGAATACTGCTCAGCTGACACCTTGACCTCTAGAACTACAATGTGTGTTGTTTTAAGCCATTAAGTTTGTGAGAATTTGTTATAATGATAGCAGAAAACTAAAAGAGGTACCGTCATTATCATTGTTGCTGTCATAATTTGTACAATGTTAAGTGTACAACCGTTGTTAAATAGTGAATCTTTGTAATCAAAAAAAATGATAAAAAAGGAAATATGTTTAATGGAAATAAGGAGTTTTATATTTCATTATGAGGGTGTAACTTCCCAAAGGTTTATTAGGTATAGCATTTCAAGAGTCAGTTCTAAGGAAATTTGAAGGCTATGTTAACCAGTTTGATGAAAATATTTCAAATGGTATATAAACCAGCACATTGTACCTCATAATTGCATTAATGTACACAGCTATGATTTAATAATAGATAAATAAAAATAAAATCTCTTAGTTTAGATAGTGGTTCTCAACCTTCCTAATGTCCCGACCATTTAATACAGTTCCTGTGGGTCATGACCCACAGATTGAGAACCCCTGGCTTAGAAGCCTATACAATATGCAATAAGATGGGCAAAAATTTTTCCCTTGACATGTAATATTTGTCAGCAGGAGAGGGTAGGGTAGAGCTCCTTTGAAACTCTCTAATACTTACCTTAATGTATTTGAGGATGTCTCATAACATTGATTGACTAAAAGGAATTTGGGTAAGGTCGTCACTATTTCTTGCAGGAAAAGGCACTGGAATTAGAACTTTCTCAAACAAAACAATGTAGCTAGAGCTCTCTGTACACTGAATGAAGCTGTGAAGCTGTATGTTCATGACCTCTAGCACATGAAAGTGGGAGATGTTCGATAAGCATGTGGTAAATTCGTGTTACCTTTTATCATGTACATAATCTCTCCCTCTTCAGCTGCCATTGCCTTGAGTCTATGCTTTCTTTCTTTTTCTTTCCCTCTCAGTATTCCTCTTTCCCCTTTGCTCCATCTCTCTGGTGTTTGTCTTATTTTTATTGTTAATAAAGTTGATATCGGTGTCTAAGTAATTAGCTACCTGTATCTGCCTTATTTATGATATTTGTCATGATCATCAGATACAGACGGTTCAGACAAGGGTCACCAAAGCTCTGTGAAAAGAAACTCATTTTTGACTGCCTACAATTCGTAGGACTGATGAAGAAGCATCTAATACAAGATTTTAACCAAAATCCTTCTAGGAGGATATCATTGGGTTCAAAACATTTCTTGATTCCTCCACTGGGCAATCAACAAATACACTGATTACTCGATAATCACCAATACTTTTGGGATGCAATTGGATAAATTGTTTCTCACCATTAGCTAATGGTATAAACATCAATCATACTTTATGAAGTATTTTATCATATAATTTATTTTAAGCTGATGCTTAGGTCTTATACTAAGTAGTTTTTTTTTTCTTCTCTATCAAACTGTGTTTATTTTCTTCACAATATTTTTCCTGACATAACTTAAACATTCATGAGGCTTTAAAAATAAAAGTACTTTTAATTGAGAGCAATTAGATGATTAGTAAGAACTTTTCTGTAAAATTGCCATTTAATTCATATGCATTATATCAGGATACTCTTTACTAAGTCTCAGAACAGCATCTTTCTTAATCAAATTAGATTTATTCCTAAGAGATTAATTTGTATATGTAGGAAGATGTCACTTCAATCAATTGGAGAGCTTTTCAATAAAATTAATTGAAAATTTATTTTATTTTTAAGATACATTTTGGCTCAGAATATATGTAGCTAATCTTATTATTTCTTTGGTCATGTGAAATGATTCCATTTGAAAACATTCCTAGTAAAAGCCTTCAGCTTTCTGCCTCAGAACATACCTTAGGCACGTATTAAAGGGCCAATAAGTTACAACCAATTGTGCTTTACTTCTGTACCCTTGATTCATGTGAAAAAGTCCTTCCGAGAACTTGCCATGGGCAATCTCATATTTTATCTCTTGTCTATCACTAACTTAATCTCAGTTAGGCTTCTGTTTTTTTCTCCAGCAGAATGTTAACTAGTAGGCTTGCCCTTAAATTTTCTTTTTTTATAATTTCATTTTGTTTTGGTTTTGTTCTGCATTCTTTTCCAGCGGACTACATTGCAACCCTTTTTGAGAGTGAGTGTACCTGATCCTTGTTCCTTTATTTGTTTTTCTCTACAACTTAGGCTAACATTATTATTTACTACATGATGGGGATTTTTGTTGTATTGGTGGCCACTTTAAAAATCGTGCTGGGAGATTTATTTTATTTTATTTATTTATTTATTTCATTTACTTTGCGCTCCAGTTGCCTCTGCCTGTCATTGTTTTGAATTAGTTTATATCCAAATTCTTCTAGAAAAAGAAATACTATAGTTTTATCTCAAAACATATTTTAATGGGATTTGTTTTTTAAGTTGGTTTTAATTAATTAGTTTTGTTTGTTTTTAATTAAATTTGCTTCGGTTAAATTAGCTAGCACTATATAAACGTATATAGACTAGCATGTTTGCATTGCAGTTGAGTACACAATATGCTTTGTAGGAAGTTGTTTATCCAAGAGATATATATTAATAATATCCCATTTTTTAGTTATGAATACTGTCTTTAATGGGCTAAAAGAGATAAATTAGCATTGCTATTTTATATTTGGGTAGCTACATATATGAAGTTAGGCTCTGGAATCAGACTGCCTGTGTTCCTATTTCTTCCTTCACATGTAAGACAATTTTTCAAAGTTTATTTATCTATATAAAGGAAACAATAATAATAATTATTTCATAGGGTTTTTTGGGGGAATAAACCATTATTATTAAAAATATTAGGCTGGCACAGTGGCTCACACCTGTAATCCTAGCACTCCGGTAGGCTGAGGTGGGTGGATAGCCTGAGCTCACAGGTTTAAGACCAGTCTGAGCAAGAGCGAGACCCCACCTCCAAAAATAGCTGGGCAGGCTCCTGTAGTGCCAGATACTAGGGAGACTGAGGCAAGAGAATTGCTGAGCCCAAGGGGTTGAGGTTGCTGCGAGCTATGATGCCCCAGCACTCTACTGAGGGAGACAGAGTCAGACTCTGTCTCAAAAAAAAAAAAAAAAAATAATAATAATAATAATAATAATAATAATAGTCAAATTATTTATGATCATACATCTTTACTGCTATTTTCATACTAGGGTGTTTAACTTCTTACTGAAAGTAAAATTAAAAGTTAAGCAAATTGTTCATACTCACACAAATACTTCAAGAGGGAAAGCAGAAATTTGAACTTAAAATTATCTACTTCTAAAGGCACTTGACCATTTCTCTTATACATAGTAACTAAATAAATTCTCTAAAGGGAGTTGTTTTTGCTTTCAATGGTGATGCAGTTGACAGTGGTATGATAACTAGGAAAAAATTATATCCTCAACCCCATTTTCTAACTCATCTACAATATGAATAGACAAATAGTGAAAGTAATTGTTATTAGATTTTTTTATAGTTTTACATTTTCTATCAGCTTCGGTAACACTCACTACTAGAATGAACACATTTAGTAAGGCAGGGACATTCTGTTTCAAATTAAAACTGCCATTGAATTTTTTCCTTGATTATTATTAAACATTTATTTTGACTAGCAAAATAATATGCTTTAAAAGTCTAATTCAAAAGAATAAAATATATAAAAGTATTTGTTTTGCAACATAGTAATTGATTGTCCGCTCATGTTTTCCACTGCACTGGACAGATTGCAAATGGATTCTTATATTAAAGAGTGGATTTTATATAAAATATCATTTAAACAACTTTTAAAATATTATCATAGTTACTAAAAATAAACATTTAAAGCAACCTGTAATTTTAGATTTTGCATTAAGAAAACAGGTTGCACAGTTGTCCCTTACTGTTCAGGAAGAATTGATTCCAAAACCCCCTAGATACCAATATCTGATTTTGCTCAGTTGCTTTTATAAAAAATGGCATATAATTTGAATGTAGTCTATACATATCTCCCATATACTTTAAATCATCTCTAAATTACTTACAATAGCTGATACAAAAGCTATATACTTATTACGCTGTTCTTATGTGCATTGTTTTGTTGTTAAATTATTTTTTAATATTTTTTACTTTTGTTTGTTTGAATCCATAGATATAGACAACTGACTGTATATATTTTAAACTAAATTATAATTGGTCTGAAGCTGCCTCAATAAGTAGAGAAGTGCAACTTAATATGTAAATAAATGACATCCTGAGAGTATATTCTTATAACAATAGCCAAGTCTCAGCCAGTCATAACGGCAAAGCTTGTAGCCAATCTCTGGTGACACATTGTTTACCAGTGGCCACATAAGGCAAATTCTTGTAACCTCAGACTATTTCTGTACATCACTTTGTTTTTCTTTGTATAAACACTGCCTGCCCTCGTTGCTGGGTTGAGCTCTCAGAACGCTTTCTGGCTGAGGGTGATGTCCAAATTATGAATCATGTCTTTGCTCCAATAAACACTGCTAAATTTAATTTGTCTAAAGTTATTTTATAATATGGAAGAACAAAAAAGAGGTGTATCTGCATTCAACCCAGAAAGGTTTCATTTTTAAAGCATTGCTTTCTTTCCCCTTATCTTCAGAAGACTGTAGAAAAGGACAAGTGAACATTTCACACAAAACACCTGAACACTTTTGTACCCTGAATTCACGGCTAACAGAGTATGAAACTCACTGCAATAGGCTTTGCCAAAGACATTCAGAAAGTCTAAAACCTCCTTTTTCAAGGAGAGACGTTACTTTTGTATCATCTTCAAACGAACCAAATTTTATCCTTTTCTGTACTTGGAGACCCCACGCTTGGAGAATATATTTTGGCCAATAGAAGCAGAAAGGAAATAGGTGTCTCTACTATTAAAAGTAGGAGAAATATCCCCAAAGATGCATATGAAAGAGACAAAGGGAAATGTAGGAAAAGTACATAGTTCTTAAACATTTTTATGGAAATATAGATATGGTCATAATATTTAATTTTAAGCTATAAGATATGTGAATGTGATACTATATTTTCAATAGCTCTATTTCGAAATGCAAATGTTACCTTAAGTTCTCAATACTGAGCCATAAAATGATGTAGAATTTTTACATAGTTGTTTAGAAGTTTTCAAAAGTATCAATAGCACTATTCAAATGTTTAATGTGCATTAAAAAGTGCTATGATCATTTCGTCCTTCTAGTAGATTTAACATATAAAATGTTTATAGAGTTCTGCGTGATTTTTCCAGACACACCATTTTCTGTTAGCAGGGCCTTTGACTTTAAAATACTGTTTGTCGTTAATAAAAAGAAGTGACATTTTTAAATAAGAAATGAAAATAAAGTTAAACAAGTTGCATTTAATTTACAATTTCAAATCTGGAATTGAAATAGGGATACACAACACAAAATATGTTATTTCATTTCCTGGTCTAGGTTTGAAGCATAAGCCATTGTACCTCCATTAAAATGCCTTGTTTCCGTCCTAAATATCAGAACAGATCTTTAAGATGTGATGTAAAGCAGATGTAGTTAAGTAGCTAAGCAACTGTGGTATATTGTTTACTAAAAATGAAGGTCCATTTCATTTTAGAAATAGCTGTATGGTTTAGTGAAAATGAAGGTGCATTTCATTTTAGAAACAGCAAAATTATCTCGTAAAGCACTGCAGCACTTATTTTATAATTATTACTAAATATGCATTTCTCTCATATATATTTTTTTCGTAAAGATGGCTTCATCAAATATTGTTAACAAATGACAATAATAAACTTCAAGCCTCTCCCTGACTTGGATTCTGTATCAAAACTCTTCATTACTCAAATGTATTGTTCACATTCCATGCTCTTGGACTCTTAAAAATCCTTATTTTTAAAATATTTCCATCTTGGTTAAACAAAACAAAAAAATCATAGAAAGGCCCATGGCACAAAAGATCATATGACTTAAAAGGTAGTCAGTGATTTATTACATTGTTACTGCCCATCACTGAATAAATGAGGCTTGAAACCGACTAATGTTTCTCCTCATTTTGTTTGTTGGAAACATTTATAACTTCCTCCAGGGATTTTTTCATCGCTACATTGTAGAGTAGTAGATGAAAACGAATCTTGAACTATAACTTGGTTTTAATTACTTATTAGAAATAATGATTTTGACTTCATATTGCTGAGAATCCTTTTGACTCAGAAAGCTTCTTTTGCATATTTTGGACAACATATGTGTTGATAAAGGCAAGAATAGCATCAATAAAAATATCCTTTTCAAACCAGCAACCTTTTCTTCAAATTATCAATGAATTCTCTATGCCTATATCAAATCATAGAAAATAAGTTAGGCTTTCCCAATTTCTTCTTAGAAATAGTTATATCTAATGGACGTAAAAGTATACAGATTACATTATAGTTTTCATCTGTCATGCAAAATGCTGTTAATTATGGACATTACTTTCTTTCTTGAAAGGGAAAGATAGCATATAAAATACCATTGATGTTTTTGCTATGATGTTATAAGATCTCCTAATGCACATGCCTCAGTTATGCGGGTTTTGCTCAAATATCATGTATTGTCTCTCCCTAGAGTTCCAAAATTGATCCTAAATTGTGGTCATCCCATATTTTTATGTTTAGTGCTATTGGAATCCATATACATTAATTTCTAAAGTAAGCAATTTATTCTTTGGAAAATTTATCAAGGACGAATCTTATCTTTAGTTCAAAGATTAAGGGTAAGTGGAGGCAATGAAGATCGAAATATCAAAGTCTATCTTGATAGAGCACCAATGCTTATCTTTCAGTTTCAGGCTTGGAAGAAGAGCTTGAAATAAAACACAGATGCTAAAGCACAAAACCATTTAAAATACAGCAAGTTATTAAAAACTCTTGCTGAAAATGTGTAACAGAACAGTGGGTAAGACTGCAAGCTCCTGACAGTTCTTTTTTTTTTTTTAATCACTCTTTGCTACTTACAGCATAGGATCATGAGTAAGTTATATCTCTGAAGCTTAGTTCAACTTCTAAATTAGGAATACTATATGTATTAGTATCTTCTTTTTGTTTAATATTACGGGAAAAAATAAATATAATATAAAATCATTAGCACAGTAGCACTCATGTCTAAATTACCAACAAATAGTTATTTTAAACATATAATATATTACATCATTTAAGAGTCTGAGGTCTGCTTTCTATCAATTATATTTTCAATCAAAGATTTGTTACCTATTGGCTGAGAAACCATGGGAAAGTTCTTCCAATTTCCTTCTCTAACTTTCCTCATATGGAAAACCAGATCACAGTACTACCTACATTATAGATATATTCGGATGCAATAATACAAGTAAAGCATTTATGTGCCTGACACACATCAGGTTCTTAACAAATGTTAGTTAAATTATTCCTGTTGTAGCCGTAAGTTTTCTTATTAGAGGATGTTGTCGGAATGTGTCAGAGTACAAAATAGATTTAACAGGTTTAGTTAAAGGACACATCTGGAATAATGGAAACCAAAGACGGGATATTTTGCATGAGCTTATTTTGGTGCCTTTACTGGGTCTTGGTGGCCCTGGAGATTTCAACACCAGCAGTACAAAGAGATACCACCATGGTGTGTCCAAAAATGCTGATAATCACGTGGCCAGGCAGCTCAATGATGCATTTAAATATCCCCTAATAAAGCTACAAACAAGCTTGAGAGAGACAATTGGAAGTCTCTCCACAGGCCAATAGGCAACTAGTGCACATGAATTAAATTGCTAGTTAAAACTATTTGTCCCACTCTTCTTTCCTTTCAGAAATTTCACATTGTGGTCATTTCATATGTGTGTCTGAAACTAGTCCTCGATTCTCCCCTATTATCATCTACATGAGATGTTCACATTCATGTATGAACACATTCACTCAGCAGTGGTACCAGCGTCTGTCATTGGCAGTCCCGTGCTGGGGAGGTCGAAGCAAGCACCAGCAGGTCAGGGTGATGAAATGCCACAATCAGCTTCCTCCTAAATAGACAACTTGATGTGGGCAAATAAAGAGAATATTTAAAAAAAATAGATTTTCTTCCCAGTTTTATCATTATATATTACAAGAGAAAAGCATGAAAATGCTTATATGAAAAACCAACTCACAATTGGTGGCTTACTATATTTTATCACTGATACTCAGTTACAGATATTTCTTCAAGGTAATGAACAAGGCCAGTCTGACTCAGAACAGCTCACCTCAACTTCAACACATAAGAATAATGAATCAAATACATAGCTAAACTTAAAGGGAGGCAACTACGAAGTGTCATATGTAAAAAGGAAACAATTATAAGAACAAATAAAGAGTGATCTGAAAGAAAATAGTGACACATGAACGTGATGTCAAATTTAATGATGAGTCTAGGTGTTAACATTTGCTCCTGAAATGGGTTTGGGCCACAATGTCTATCAATAAGACATGAGAAGCAGTAAGAAAATTTTCTATCCATCTAGCTGAGAAAAATTTTAAAAATTAAGCATACTTGTATGTGTATATAGGATTTATGTTACTCTGCAAGCATGATGTAGAAATCCAAAGTCAAATTAAAATCTAGTTTGAAACCAGTCAACATCTTTGGGCCTTGAGCAGGACACCTAAAAACATACCTCATAGGATAACTTTCACAACAAAGAAGTTGATGAAAACAAGTGCCACTGTAAATGAACTTGTACTGAAATGTATAAACCACAAGAGAAAATGAACTAGGCTTGATAAAAATGCTTTAAAAAAGTGGTTTAAGATTAGCAAATAAAAAAAACATAATATCTATATGAAAACAATGAAAATTTAGTAAAGAATCAAAAAGACACATAGGAATAAAAAATATAAATAACAGTATTACATTTAAAAATCAAAACTGAATACAATTTAAGGGTTGAATGTGATAGAGAAGCTGTTAAAAAGATTGAATCATTCAAAATAGATTTGAGAAAATCACCTAGAATGTGATGAGAAGAAACAGAGATGCAAAAGAGAGAAGGTAAATCAAACAAGTTATATACGTAAGATACATAAGACTATATCAACAAATATCTATATATAACTATACATGATATATATCATATAGATATATACATATAATCTATTATATAGAAATCTATCATGTATATTTATATATAGTTCTGTACATATAGTATACTATACATATCACATAGTTATATATAGTTCTAGAACTACATATGGGATAAATATCTGTAAGATAGATTATATGTATATATCTATGTGATGTATATCATGTATAGTTTTATATATATAGGTATTTGTTGATATATCTATATGATAGATATCATACATATAGTTATATATAGTTCTATACAGATAGTCTATAATCTATCATGGATATATCAACAAATATCCATATATATAAAACTATATATACTTCATATAGATATATACATATAATCTATCATATAGCTATCTATCATGTATATTTATATATAGTTCTGTACATATAGTATT
>CAUYRH010101944.1:0-12451 GCA_963574655.1 Perodicticus potto | reverse complement strand
TATTCAGTACTAATATGAAATCAATATATAATTGCCTATACACTCATACGAATGGCAAAACATAACTATAGTCCAGAAAGTAGAAGGGAAGAGGAGAGAGGGGGGAGGGGGAGGGAGGATAAGGGAGGAGGGAAGGTATTTGGGGGGACCTTACCTAATGAGCATGATGCAATGGTACATTTCAAAACTATTACAAAATTAGTATAATTGTGACAGATGTGTTACTTAGTTCAATGTAAGCATTTCACATTGTATATCAACGCAGTACCCCAAACCCCATAAATGCATCAATGTACAAAGTTATGATTTAATTAAAAATAAATAAGTAAATAAAGGACATCAAAGTGAAAAGAGTCACAAAAGGAAAAAAAAGTGGCTAGATGTATTAATACAGCAACATATACAGCATGTTGCTGTATTCATGCAGCAACATAAAAAAATAAATGACAAATTCTTACTAGGATAAAGTATTTGTAACCTCAAGGACAGATAAAAGGTTTATATCCTTACCCTATACAGAAATCTTTAAAAAATTGTACTTAGAAAAGGTCAAATGTTGGTTCGGTGCCTGTGGCTCAACTGGCTAAGGAGCCAGCCATGTACACCTGAGCTGGTGGTTTCGAATCCAGCCTGGGCCCGCCAAACAACAATGACGGCTGCAACCAAAAAATGGCCAAGCGTTGTGGCAGGCGCCTGTGGTCCCAGCTACTTGGGAGGCAGAGGCAAGAAACTCGCTTGAGCCCAGGAATTGGAGGTTGATGTGAGCTGTGATGCCACAGCACTCTACCCCAGGGCAATAGCTTGAGGCTCTGTCTCAAAAAAAAAAAAAAAAAGAAAAGGTCAAATGTTCCAACAGAAAATAAACAATGGAGAAACTGGTAATTTCTGCAAGAATAAAAATAGCCAATAAGCATTTAAAAAAGATTCAAAAGCACTAGAAATAAAAGAAATGTAAATTAAACCGATGAGGTTTTCTGTTTAAAGATCAGCAAAGATAACAAATGTAGGGGGAAACAAGCTCTCACTGTTGGTGGGAAATAAACTGAACCAATTTTCTTATAGGATAATTTGAAAATTTATATTTAAAATCCTGAAACTGTTCTGTACTTTTTTTCCTCCAGAAATTCTCCTTCTAGGAATTCAGTTGCAAAATGCTTGCTCAAGTCCACTCAAATGTATGTACAAGAAAATTCACCATAGGGTGGCAATGGTTAACTTAATATTAACATTGGAATATATTTAGCCATTAAAAAAAGTGGAGACTTGGCTCAGTGCCCATGGCTCAAGCTGCTAAAATGCCAGCTACATACACCTGATCTGGCAGGTTCAAATCCAGCCTGGGCCCGCCAAATAACAATGATGGCTGCAAGCAACAAATAGCCGGGCACTGTGGCAGGCACCTGTAGTCCCAGCTACTTAGGAGGCAGAGGCAGGAGAATCGCTTGAGCCCTGGAGTTGCAAGTTGCTGTCAGCGCTCTACCCAGAATGACAGCTTGAGGCTCTGTCTCAAAAAACCCCAAAAAGTAGAGACTTTACATCTTTCACATTTACCTGAATGGAGATGAAATACATTCTTCTTAGTAAAGTATCCCAAGAATGTAAAAATAAATATCCAATGTACTCCATACTAATATGAAACCAATATATAAACAATGACATGCTCATATGAACAATAAAACACAAATAGTCTAGTATGGAGGTAGAAGGAGGCGGAAGGGGGTGGGGGAAGATGGTTGGCAGGCGGGAGGGTCTGAGGCAGGATCTCACCTAATGTGCACATTGTAAGGGTGTATAACACACAAGAGTTGGAGGTTGCTGTGAGTTGTGACACCATAGCACTCTACTGAGGGCGACATAATGAGACTCTGTCTCAAAAAAAAAGTTATAAAGAGCAAAAAACCAGAATGTTTTGAGTGGTAAAATTAAAGATCATATTTCTTTATATTTTGTCTTCTAAGTTTTTACAAAAAGATTTCCTTTGTAATCAGGAAGAAATGTTATTTTAATTCATATATATTTTCTTTCTTTTTCTTATTTTTTCTCATGCAGTCTAGAGAGCTTGAATCCCTGCCTCTTAAAGTAGATCATCCACTTTGGGGATGTGTACAATACTACACAAAGCTGCCTCATCTATGTTTTCTTTTTAAAGGTCCTCTGATAGCACAATTACATAAATTTAAAAAGATTAAAACTGTGATTGCAACAGAAAATGATACACATGCATATGAAAAAATACTAAAGTGGATACAAAAAAGAAAGTAGCTAGTGAACTAATGGGAATTGCAATCTGAAAACATTTTTGTTTACATTTTTTTATTGATCTCAAAGTATTTTTAAAAATACACAAAATTGAGGCAAGGAAGAAAAAGAGGCTGCCTCTCCCCCTTTCTGGGTCTACTCTCATCTTTGCTTCTATTGCTAAATACTCATCTGGTCCCCCAGATCTTTTTTTTTTCACCTCTTTCTCATAACTCCATTTCTTTTATTTATGTATTTTGTAATACATACAAAGAGATACCTCAAAAATATTTTATAATATAACCACATATACACAGAAGTACATGGTGGCTCACGCCTATAATCTCAACACTTTCAGAGGCTGAGGTGGGGCAGATCACTTGAGGCCAAAAATTTGAGACCAGCCTATACCAGCCTATTTCTTGTCTCTACAAAAAATAAAGAAAATTAAAAAATTATCTGGGAATGGTGGTGCACGCCTGTAGTGCCAGTTACTCATGAGACTGAGGCAAGAGGATTTTGAGCCCAGGAGTTTGAGGTTGTAGTGAGCTGTAATGCTACTGCACTCCAGCCTGGGTAGCAAAATATAAGATCCATAGGGAAGGACCTTAATTTCTAGTTTGTATTAAAAAGCTAGGTGTAAGACTCTATCTCAAAAAAAAAAAAAACAAAAAGAAATACATAGCAAAATCTCATTCTTCCTCCTATTCTGCCTCCATAGATAAACACTTTAGTTGGTTTTTTATGTATCATTTCAGAATTTCTTTTTCTTTTTTTTTTTGAGACAGAGTTTCAAGCTGTTGCCCTGGGAGAGCAACAGCTGGCGCATCCTAGCTCACACCAACCTCAAACTCCTGGGCTTAAGTGATTGTCTTGCCCCAGCCTCCCAAGTAGCTGGGACTACAGGCGCCCACCACAACACTTGGCTATTTTTGTTGTTGTTGTTGTGGCTGTCATTGTTGTTTTAGCTGGCCCAGACCGGTTGGAATCCGCCAGCCTTGGTGTATGTGGCCAGTGCCTTACCCACTGAGTTACGGGTACCACCCAGAATTTCTTTTTGCAAATATGCATGTTTATTCTTTTTCTATTCTTTCTCAACAGAAAAAGCAGCATATTATACATACCCTATCTTGTTCCTTTTTTTAAAAGCTCACAATATATCTTAGAGCTCTTCTACATGAGTACATAGATCTTGCTCATTCTTCTTGAGAACTACACACATATTTCATGGTTTAGATGTGCCATACTTAACTAGTTCCCTAGTGTCAGACATTGAAGTCATCTCTGTCATGCTTTTACAATCAATAATGCCAAGCATGCATACATCAGGTTCATTTCTGAATGCAATTTTTTTTTTTTTTTTTTTAGATAGAGCCTCAAGCTGTCACCCTGGATAGAGTGCTGTGGCATCACAGCTCACAGCAACCTCCAACTCCTGGGCTCAAGCGAATCTCTTGCCTCCGCCTCCCAAGTCGCTGGGACCACAGGCGCCTGCCACGACGCCTGGCCATTTTTTTTGGTTGCAGCCGTCATTGTTGTTTGGCGGGCCCGAGCTGGATTCGAACCCGCCAGCTCAGGTGTACGTGGCTGGCGCCTTAGACCATTGAGCCACAGGTGCCGAGCCTGAATGCAATTTTTATAAAGCCTCTGAAGTGGTTCAGAGTTTGGACCACCAGAAAGTCACATGTTCACTAGGTTAAAATGTTAGCCCCTTTTCTAGTTCTCATTGTGTAACAGTAATATATGACAAATGACTTCTTTGGGCAAAGCAACTGTACTCTAAGGGGATTTATCTCACAAAAATAAAGTGATAAACAGAACACTCAGGATGAATTGTTTCTATTTAAAATGTATATTTATATATACAAACAAATATGCATAGAAAGTAAAAAATACATTCATCAAAATCTTAACCACTGTATGGTGGATCTAAGGAGTGCTTTATAGTTCCCCCACCTCTTTTTGCCTTTTTTTTTTTTTTGAGACAGAGTCTCACTATGTTGCCCTCCATAGAGTGCTATACCGTCACAGCTCACAGCAACCTCACTCTTAGGCTTAAGTGATTCTCTTGCTTCAGCCTCCCAAGTAGCTGGGACTACAAGCACCCACCACAATGCCCAGCTATTTTTTGGTTGCAGTTGTCATTGTTGTTTAGCACCCTACTTACTGAGCTGCAGGCGCCAAGCCCCTTTTTGCCTTTTGATGCTTTCTAATTTTACAACAGTACATATGTATTATTTTTGCAATATAAAATTAAAATAAAAAATAAAAGTTAACTCAAATTAAGTTGGATATATCCTTCAGTCTGCCTCATGTTTTGCATAGTTTCAGAGTGCTTAAATATCACCTCATTTGAAAAATCTTTCCCCCTTGGCTTGGCGTCCATAGCACAGCGGTTACAGCACCAGCCACATACACTGAGGGTGGCAGGTTCGAACCCAGCCCGGGCCAGCTAAACAACTGCAACAAAAAGAAAAACAAAAAAGAAAAGAAAAATCGGCTCGGCGCCTGTGGCTCAACAGGCTAAGGAGCCAGCCACGTACACCTGAGCTGGCGGGTTTGAATCCAGCCCGGGCCGCCAAACAACAATGATGGCTGCAACCAAAAAACAGCCAGGCGTTGTGGCGGGTACCTGTGGTCCCAGCTACTTGGGAGGCAGAGGCAGGACACTCGCTTGGGCCCAGGAATTAGAGGTTGCTGTGAGCTGTGATGCCATAGCACTCTATCCAGGGTGACAGCTTGAGGCTCTGTCTTAAAAAAATAAATAAATAAATAAAAATAAAGAAAAGAAAAATCTTTTCCCAGCACTCCATAGATTACTAACTACTCCTTCTTCCTGGTTTAGATAGCATTTTACTCACCTCTATCGCCTCACTTGTCATAGTTGTTCATCCATCTATTTTCCTTGATTGTGACCTCCTTAAGAATAAGTTTGATTATATTTTCAGCACTTGAACAGTGTGGGACTCACATCAGCTTCAAATACAATGAAGTAAATGACTTCACTATAATGTAACAGTTCCCAGAATTCAATACCTGTATTTCTAAATTGTTAGAGATAGCCTGCCAAAAATCTGAGAATGTTATACTTTCTCCCTCAAACCTGAATGAGGAGTTGTCGTCATAGTTAACTCAGTTGTGACATGCTCTCTGTGCAAGGCCATTCATAGTGTTTTCCTTTGGTCATTTTCGATTATTTGCTTTTTGATTTTTAACCTGGAAGTGTTCAGTAAAATTCATTATCTCTTTGTAACTTCAGGCCTTTGCACCTGGTGGTCTCTGCTTGGAATACTGTCTCAAGGTCTTATTTACTTGGAAAACATTCCTACCTACCCTTTAAAAATCAGCTTAAATAATACCTGCTCTGGGAAGCCTTCATATTCTCTTATCCTTTCAGTAAGAGTTGAGAGTTCCTCAATTCAAACATATATTACTATGTCTCAGGCATTGAACTAAATGCCTAAGACAAAAGATAAAGCTTGAACCCTGTCCTCATAGAGCTCATAGTCTAGTGAGGAAGATATCCATATGAACAAATAACCAAGCTAAAATAATACCAAATGGAAAAGGAAGATGTATTGAATATTTGCCATGTGTAAATTACTCTGTTAGAGGATTATTAAATATTATCTATGATAATATCAGATAGGTATTTGAGTTAGACAGAAGGCAATGGAATTCTAGAACTGCTGTACCCTCAGTTATCTCTGGAAGAAACTGTCTCCAAGAGCTTCTTTTCATATATGTCACACTCTGTGAGACAGATAATTGCACAAAACCAACCCTAGTACATTGGTCACAAGTGACTGGACCAGGGCTCAATATTTCAGCTAAGGACAACATACAGATTGAACCTGAGGGAGCTCAATCACCAAGGACATGACTCAAAATTCTGCCCAATAGGGGCCCTCCATTTTAGAAGGCAACAGACCAATCCAATCAGATATTCTGTCTTAAGAAATATAAATGTTGAATGAACAAAGTAAAAGAAGGTAGGTCTCTAGAGTTCAAAACCTATCCTAAATACTGCCAAGGTATTGTTCTATGAGGTTCTGAAAGCACTATGGCAAGATACAATATGGCTGCTGAAATGATTTCCCATTCAAGTTTATATTTAACCCTCATCACTAAAGGTAATATGTATGTGTCTCTTCCTTCAAACACAAAGGCCTAACACATCATTCTACCACTTCTGAATTAGGAAACAGGCTCGAGAGTCCAAGACTTTGACCAAAGTCACTTAGAGAGTATGTGGCAGAGCCAGAATCCAAAGACCAGGTCAGTATAATTCTTCTATAATACCCTGGCAGTTACCCAGACAAGTGGCCTCAAAATCAACAAATGACAAGTAGACGTTGACACAGGTCCATGGAGAGAGACTCAAAGGGAAGAATTTATGCACAAGGTAAAACAGAAATGTTCTGGAAGTATGCCTCTGAATGTGAAGTGGGAGAGAATATATCAGATTTCACCTTGGTCAATTTAATCTATAATTTCAACCTGGATCTCTCTTCTGAGCTTGAGACTTAGCTGTCTTTCTTCCTTGAATATTAGATCCATAGGGAAGGACCTTAATTTCTAGCTTGTATATCACAGACAAAAGCAGAGTCTGGTTTATAGTAAGTGCTTAATAAGTATTTGGTGAATGAATTAATAAGTGAACAAATTATCAAAGGAACATTCTACAGAGGATTGGGAAGGTTATTACCATGAAATAGACTTTATAAGTAACTAACAAATACAGTTGATTCCAATTTTTTGTGAATCCCATTATTTACAAATTTGCTTACTTGCTAAAATTCATTTGTAACAAAGTCAGTATTGTGAAGCTTTTAAGCTCATTCATGGACATGCACATAGTGGTGAAAAATTTCTCACTCCTTGCACACGTTCCAAGCTTAGGTTCAATAAGGTGATCCTTCACCTTGATTCAGCTCTCCTACAGAGATGACCCGAGAACAGAGACAGTAGAGGGCAGTGCCGTGTAGTGCAAGAAGCTCTGGCTCTGGGACCAACTGGACAAAGCTTAAATCTTCACTCTGGCCACCTGTTAGTGGGGCAGCCTCAGGCAAGACACTTAACACTTCTGCATTTTGTTTACTCTCTTGTAAACAAAGAAAATACAATCTATAGGATGAGTTTTTAAGTTTATAATCTATGTGAGACATATACATATTTTTCCAAAGAGCAATGGTTTAATATTTGATAATTCCATTGCTTTCCAAAGAGCAATGGTTTAATATTTGATAATTCAGTGTTCTGGGCAACTTTATAGATCATAACTACTTCAAATAATGAGAACTGACTATAATTATTTTTTTAAAAAAGAGGGCAGCACCTGTGGCTCAAAGGAGTAGGGCACCGGCTCCACATACTGGAGGTGGCGGGTTCAAACCCAGCCCCAGCCAAAAACTGCAAAAAAAATAAATAAATAATAATAATAATAGCAAAGAAATAGGAAAAAATAATTATCTAGATGCAGTAGAGGTAGGCTTCAAAAAGATTTTGAAGAAATAGAGCTTTAGGGCGGCCCCTGTGGCTCAAAGGAGTAGGGCACCGGCCCCATATGCCAGAGATGGCGGGTTCAAACCCAGCCCCGGCCAAAAACTGCGAAAAAAAAAGAAAAGAAAGTAAGACTGTCTCAAAAAAAAAAAAAAAAAGAAAGAAAAGAAAAGAAATAGAGCTTCACCAGGCACAAGGGTGTAGAAAAAGCTTTCAATGAGAGAGGACCTGGTGTGTGGAAAGGAACAGGTAGGTTCAGGAACTGCTACTTTGGGAAGTCTAGAACAGTAGATAAGGCTAGAATATGGGGCCACAGTGCACCTCTGTACTTTGTATACACCCTGTCCTGCAGAACCTTTATCTCTGAATTTAAATCTTGGTTTGTGATTCTCTCTCTTCCATTAAATTTTGAATTCTGCATAGTCAAAGTTACTAAGAAGAAATCATAGCTACGGTCATCTAATTTGCAAACAAGTAATTACTAAGAACAAACAACTGAACAGACTGCACAAACGTAACTTTGGTTTTCATCAACTGCCTTCTTCCTATTTACAAAAGTGACCAACTCACAGATTTGCAGTTTGTACAGGACTTTCCTTTGGTGACTGCTGTAACTCTGTCACTATTTTTTTCATTGTTTTTGATACCTGGGCATTTGCTAAAACAGTCTTAAAATCTTGCTCTTTTTAGTGTGATCTATTAACAAGGCTCAAACATATGGTTCATTAGACAATGCTGCCACCTCAGAGTAAAGATTTCTTTTAATTCACTCTAATATACTTATTTCTTTATATAAAAGAAACAATTTTATCACAGTAAAATAAAATGAAGCATATTGATATATATGTTATAAATAGAATGAAGAAAACAATACTTTTTTTTCCTCAAAAGAATGCAAAATCTTGGCCAAAACACAGTGAACATATTAACCTTACAGGTTACATTTCTCCACTAAGAACTAGGAAAAACAATTCCAGTTTATATAAAGTTGTGAAACTAAGCACTGTAAGAATTTACAAGATTTTGTACATGTGTTTATCTCTCCCCACCTCAAATGCATACAGCCTAAGGGTCATCCCAAAACTTCAATTTCCTCCAAGCCCCCAAATAAAACCCTCAATGTTCAATATCTAAATTAACATTTTCAAACCTCCAAAATCGTAATCAAAACTAAATGTTGAATTAGCTTTTACACATAACATTCTTCGCATAATTTTATTTAGACACAACACAGTTTGCACTATTATCTAGAAGCATATGGCTAGAAATAACACTGCTGGAAACAAAGGGATAGACTATGAAGGTGAATACAAACTCTCTGTGAAAAGGGAATAGCAAATGTTGTTTTAAAAAAGATTCAATGCTGTTATTATACATTCATAGTTTGGGTGTGACCAAATCACGTTGTGCTGTACAGCTAAAGTATGTCCTACATTTTATGACTAACTAGGGTGGCCAGGCTCTTACAATGCAAACTCTCAGCAACCCCTGTTAAGCTGTTTAAAGTATAATCCAATTCCATCTACTTAATAAAAACAATAAATTTTAAATCCCTGGCTGTCAGTTAACCTTTTCAATTGCATTTTCCAGCAAGTATCACCAAAAAAATTGAACTGGGACAAAGATTATAGAGAGGATGTAATGATCAAATGTCATCTTAAGGAAGGCAAAAATAGTTTACCATTAACAAAACCGATTAAAGTTCCCAACCTTGCAAGCTCCCTGTTCAGGGTATTCTGCCGCTGTCCGGTTCACCTTCCAGCTGCCTAGAACAGGCAAGTGGAAAATGTTAGTTTCCAAGAAAAATATGAGGATGAAATTTAGGGGATGGTAGGTGCTGAAGGACTCACTTGTGAAAGGCAAGGCAGAAGAGAAGTGGGCAAGGTCTCCAAGTCAAATTAGGTATGCAGAATAAGGGCTGGAGTAAAGGGGTAGATAAAATAAGCAGATGACGCGCGGGAACCCGCGGATGGGGGAGGGGCAAAACCGCGCGACTCCTCCCCCCTCCCACCTGGGGGATGGGGCATAGGGATGCAGCACTGATCAATTTACCTATCAGTGTTGCAACGGAGGAGTAAGCAGACTCACAAGCCCAAGAATTGAAAACACGGCTAAGGAGACTCGGGAACTTTGGGAGGGGGCGGGGAACAGAGCACCTGTGCGGTAGGGGGGGAGGGTTGGGAGGAAAGGGACTAAGACCCCCTAGCATCCCCGAGGGGCAGGGGGTGGACCCTGATGACGCTCCTTGACACCGATAATCGCGATGCGGGATTCCACGGGCTTTCCCTCCCTAGAGGAGCGCGGGCAGGCGCGCGCCGCCCCTCACAGCCCCCACGGCGGCGGAAAGAGAGGCGCAGGGCGCCCCCAGACCCAGAAGAGCGGCGCTTCCCGCGAGTCCTTCCCCCGGCAGCCCGGACGCCGGAGCCCACCTGGGCTGACCAGAAGCCCCTCCTCCAGGCCGTGCGCTGCCACTCCGCCAAAAGCCAAAGCCGTTGCTGCAGAGGTCGCCGTTGCCAAGACAGTCTCGGCCTCTAGTACCAAAAAGGGAGCGACAGCACACAAGAAGCGCCACTAACACTCGTTAGGTTACCTCTTACTGCACACTGCCACCGCACACTGCCTCCTTACCCCGCCCCCGAACCCAAGCCATTGGTTGCCGGGCACCGCCCCATTCGTCTATTGGGCCTAAGAAGATGCCGCTCAGTCACCCAGCAGGGTATAGGTGATTTTTATTGGTCTGAATGTGAAGTAGTGTCTGCCCACTCCCTCAGAAGTCCCAGTTTCTGATTGGTTACAACGTCTGTCTTTTCTTTTCCTTCGTTCTTCTCCTCGGTAAGGAGGGGTCTGGAACGCCTTCTTGCGGGAGACCCGGTTCTGATTAGCTGAAAGGACGCTACGGCAGTCCTGTATAGGCATTGGGAGAAGGATCGTCTCGTCCCATGAGGGAGGAGCCCAGGGCACAGCACCTCTTGGTTTGTTTACAGAGGCTGTTGATCCTGCTTCGTCCATTGGCCGAACTGGAAGCCCCTCCCATCGGGTTTTGTCGGTCTAACTGGGAAGGGGGTTGGGACCAGCCTCTGTGAGATTTCTCTAGCTGTCAATTACCAAGGAAAGAAGGTATCTGACCGAGGTTGAATTGGTCCTGTACCGGAGCTTCGCGGCGGAAAATTAAGGAGATAGGTTTCTTGGAAGGGTGAAAGGAAACAGAGGGGTGCTTCTACATTTATATAAAGAAATCTGACTTCTTGAGGAGAGGGCTTAAAAAAAAATCTTATTTTTCCCCTTGGATTTAGGATGTCCAGTTTTTGCTTGCAAAAGACTTTGTATTTTATTTTTCAAGAAGTTGTTCTTTATAAATTATACATCTTTATTTCTCCTTATCTCTCGCGCTGACTCAAAGTAGGGGCTTTGCAGTCATAAAGATATTGCAGAGTGAATGGATACATGATAAAAAGGAAGGGGGGAATTAAATTCAGAATAAATAACAATTAAATAAAATATTGAACATTTACTTAATATAGTAAATAATATAATAATTACATAAGTAGTTAAATACATTCATTCAACAAATATTAGTGAGCATCTGTTATGACATCCAGGCTCTGCTCAGAGCACTGAGTATATGATACAAATAAGACAATGAAGATGCACCCATAATACTTATTCTCTAATAGGGGAGACTGACAACAAACAAGTAATCAAAAAATAATAAAATGGCATGTTGTTGCTAAGCAATACAAAGAAAAATAAAGCAGAGTTAATGCATTGTTGGGGGAATGGCTGTTTTAAGTAGTTAAGAGCCATTTGAGGAAAGAACATTGAACAGAGATATGAATAATATGAAGAAGTAAAGAATGGGAAGGGGGTTGGTTAGTAGGGCCACTACATTGCCCAACTCCAAGATCACTATTTACACTGCTTCAGTTATTTTTAAGTTATGTTATTAGGTGTACATCCGTTCAGGATTGACTCTACTCTGTTTTAAAGTTTTATTTGATTAAATAATTTAAATGAATCCTATAAGAAACACATATCTCATTTAGAAAAAAACATCTATCTCCAAGATAGCATCCCTATACCCTGTACTGTTTCTTTCCCTAAGGTGGCCTTCAGATGCATGGTGAGACAGGGCTTATAAAGTCTTATAGCTTTGAAAAACAGGCTCTTTGGATCTACAGGGTGTCTTTACATAATCAAAATACTCTTTGAGGATGAAAATTTATTGCCAGGATAGCCATGGGATGTAAGGAAGAGTTGGTAGACTCTTATCTCACTCTCTACAACTGTTATCATCTATTACAAATAAATTCATGACTGGTTATTATCAATGATAACAGATAGAGAGAAAAAGTTATGACATACAGGGAGTGGGAAGGGAATAAGAATTATAGAAGATTTCTTGTCAGAAAATATGGAAGCTGGCTCGGCGCCTATGGCTCAACGGGCTAAGGCGCCAGCCATGTACACCTAAGCTGGTGGGTTCGAATCCAGCCTGGGCCCACCAAACAACAATGACGGCTGCAACCAAAAAATGGCCGGGCGTTGTGGAGGGCGCCTGTAGTCCCAGCTACTTGGGAGGCAGAGGCAGGAGACTTGCTTGAGCCCAGGAATTGGAGGTTGCTGTGAGCTGTGATGCCACAGCACTCTACCCAGGGTGACAGCTTGAGGCTCTGTCTCAAAAAAAAAAAAGAAAAGAAAATATGGAAACCAA
>CAUYRH010101943.1:0-30788 GCA_963574655.1 Perodicticus potto | reverse complement strand
CAGATTTGTCTAAAGCCTCCCAGATGATAAGTTCCCCCCTTAAACTACCCTTGCAATTGGGCTAATCTTACTGGAGTTAGATGATATCTCAAAGTAGTTTTGATTTGCATTTCTCTGATGATTAATGATGATGAGCATTTTCATTAACTGAAAACCAGTAATCAGCCATCATTACTCTAAAACCAAAGCCAGACAATAACATTGCAAGAAAAGAAAACTACAGGGCCAATGTCACTGTCAAATACATATAAAAATCCTAAAGAAAATATTACTAGCCGAATTCATTATCACATTAAAAACACATGTATCAACATTTAGTGATAGCTATCTCTGGGATACAAGGATAGTTCAACATACAAAGATATGATCCACCACCTTTACAGAATAAAGCATAAAAATTAAACGATTATCTCCAAAGATGCAGAAAAAGCCTTGACAAAATTTGACACCCTTTCATGATAAAAACTCTTGGCAAGCTAGAAACAGAAGGATATTGCTTCAATATAATAAAGAATATTTAGGGAAATCCTACAGCTAACACCACATTCAGTGGTGAAAAACTAAGTTTTTCCTCTAAGATCAGGACTAAGAAAAGTATGCACGCTCTTACTACTTCCATTCAACTTACAAGTCATAGTGGGAGCAAGTAGATAAGTCATAGAAATAAAAGGTATAAAATCTGAAAGTAAAAAGTAAAATTATCCCTGTTTATGGATGACGTGATCTTATATGTAACCTTATAGACTTTATTTTTTTTTAAATAAAAGCCCAATTAGAATAAAGAATCCAGGAAAGTTGTAGGATAAAAAATTAATACAGAGAAAGTAATTGCATTTCTGTATACTAGCAATGAATTATCATAAAAGAAAATTTAAAACAGCACCAAAAAGATTAAACTACCTAGAAATAAACTTAACTAATGAAGTGAAAGGCTTATATACTGAAAATAATAGATGAGAGATGAAAGAAATTAAATGACACAAATGCTAAGATAGTCTGTGTTCATGGATTGGAAGACTTAATTTCCTTAAAATGTCTATACTACTGTTAAAATCAGTTTTGCAGTTTGCTGCAGATGAAATACCTGAAACTTATTAATTTACAAAGAAAAGAAGTCTATTTGGTTCCCAGTTCTGTGGTTGTTTAAGACATCTGGCTTCTGGGAGGGACCTCAGAGAGGACAAAGTGGGAGCAGGTGTGTTACCTGGCAAGAAAGGGAACAGGAGAGAGGCGGAGGCGCCCGCTCTTCCATGAACTGATAGAGGGAGAATTCATTCATTACCACGGGGAAGGCACCAAGCCATCCATTTGGGATCTGTCTCCATGACCCAAACACTTCCCACTCACCCCCACCGGCAACATTGGAGATCAAACTTCAACACAAGATTTGGAGGGGACATTCAAGCTATCCAACTAACTAAAGCAATACACAGATTCACAGAAATTCCTATCAAAATTCTAATGGCATTTTTACAGAAATAGATAAGAGTAAGTATCAAATTCATATGAAACCACAATAGATCATGAATTGTCCAAGCAAGGAGAACACTGTCCAACTTCAAAAGATATTTCAAATATATTACAATAAATTACAAAACTTCAGTAATCAAAATAGTATGGTACTGGCATAATGACAGAATTCAAAGGAGTAGAATACTTTGAAGTAATCAAAATAGTATGGTACTGGCATTCAATGGCGTAGAATACAAGGCCAGAAAGAAATCAATACATACAGCCAAGTGATCTTTGACAAGGGTACAAGAAGACACACAGGTAAAGGATAGTCTCTTCCACAACAGTTGCTGAGAAAACTGGATTTCCACATACAGAAGAATGAAAGTGGACCTTCCTACATACACGATCAACTCCAAACAGAAACGTAAACACAAGATCTGAAACTATAGAACTTCTAGAAGAAAACATAGCTGAGTTCCTGACATTGGTCTTGGAAATGATTCCACAGACATAACACAAAATGTGAAAGCAACAAAAACAAAAATAAACAGCATTACATGAAACTGAAAAGCTTCTGCGCAGTCAAGGAAATAGTTGGTGAGTAAAAAGGCAACCTGTAGAATAGAAAAAATATTTGCAAACCATATATCTGGTAAGGAATTATTAAATAACATCCAAAATATACAAGGAACTCCTACCACTTGATAGTAAAAAACAACTAATAACCCCGCTGGAAAATAGTCTTGAACAATTTTAAATGGCTGCCAGGTATATGAAAAAAAATGTTTACTGTCTCTAATCATCAGAAAAATGAAAGTCAAAACCATGATGAGATGTCACCTCACACCTGTTAGGATGGCCTTAAGAAAGAAGGGGGGGTATGGGGAGTTAATAGTAAACAGGCATCAAATTTCAGCCAAGCAAGAATAAGCTAGGACTCTGCTGTAGAACATTATACACACACTCAACAATAGTGTTTGCTTACCGGAAAATTTAGAGGGTAGACCACATAATTGTTTTCCCACAACAAAATATTTCTATATATATATATATATATATATATATATATATAACCCTCAGGTTTAACTCTTTCTCAGTTTTGATTTTTAATAAACTTTTTGTTTTAGAATATTTTTATACTAAAAAAAATTATGTAGACAGTACAGTTTCCATATACCTTAACCAATTTCCCCTATTGACACATTATTACGAACTGTAGCCCATACTGAATTCAGATGTGCTTAGTTTACCCAATTTCCTTTTACTACTCCAAGATCCCTCCCGAGTTATCACATTCCATTGCCATGTCTTCTCGGGCTCCTCTTGCTGTGACAGTTTCTCATATTTTGTGTTTAATGACCTTGTCAGTTTTCAGGAGTAGAGCTATGATTGCACTGGGGTTGTGGGTTCGGGGGAAGGCTCCAGTGTGAGCCGTGGCACGATCCCCCTTACACCCTACAAAGGGCACACAACGCAAGCTGCTGTATCACTGTTGACCTGAACACTGATCATGTGGCTAAGGAAGCATTCGTCAGGTTTCTCCACTATGAATCTTCATATTGTAAAGGAATTCACCATAAACAACCCACATTTAAGGAATTGGCTCCCCACTTCCTCCACTTCCTTGTGGGTAGAATTGGCACATAAATTATTTGCAATTCTTCTGCAGGAGAGAGGCGCTTGCTCTCTCTTTATTTATTCAGTCATTTGTTGCCATCAGTATGAACTCATGAATATTTTATTCTTTGGGTTATAATCCAATGCTACTTCATTTTGCTTTTCAAATTTCCCCAGCTTTGGCCACTGGGAGCTCTTCCAGTTGGCTTCTGCATCTCTATAACACATCCCATAATATTGCATATCTGTGTGGTTTCTTGTTTGAGCAGTTCTGCATACATCAACCTTGGCTCGGGACCATAGGAAGTTCCACCCTGGGGCAGGGAGTCTTATGTTAATACAAGCTCTAAAATATAAAGGATCACGAGTACAGCTGTTAAAATGATCATAGATCTCTTTAAAGTCAGAGGAGCAGTGCTAGCTCCAACTAAGACAATAAGAAACCCAACGGGAGTGGCTCAATTCAGGTGTTTTGCTCCTACCCGGCAAAAATCATGTGCTATTGCCACAGGTACCGACCAGAAGGTGGCTGCGATCCAGCTATGAATAATGAAAGTCCCTTTTACTTGTGTCATTTTAAAATAATATCACCTACTTTGATAAGGAAAAGAAAAACTGAGTCAGGTAGGCCACTTTCGAACTTACAGATGGAAAAATTTTCTTTTTTTAAATGAAAGCACCAAATCCAACTAAAAGATTCTTAACCTGAACTTGGCGAAGTCCCAGGCTTGCCCAGCAGCCGGTCTGTAAGGAGGTCCCCCAACCGTCTTTCCATCACATTCCCATATTCTTTTCTGCAGCTCTCACGCCCGTCAGCCCCACAGTACCTTGCAGCCCTGGTCCTTAGTCACTAATTAGGTATTTCTGACTAGACAATAGCTGAGAATCCCTGTCCAAACAGATACTCATCCTAGTTATCATTAGCAATAACACCACCAGCGAGTGCCAAACACACTCAGGACACAAAACGGAGCATGGGGCTGGAATCAGTGTCAGAACTAAAAGGCTAAGGCAGAAACATGAGGCCAAAACGCAAACGCTCTCTGCAGGGAAAAATGGAAACGCCCTGATGGGGCAGAAGGGCTGTCAGACTGAGTCTCTCCTGCCTGGGAAACGGTTGGTATGGGTTCCGTTAAATATGTGCATACAGGATGAAGCTCATAAGCGTTGCCAGAAATGTTCCTTCACTGAGCCTTTCATTTATATTCCTTGCCTTGAGTCCAACAATAACACGGAGGAAAAGATGTCCCTTAAGCCAAAGGCATGTCAGACGCTGTGCTAAGATTTCTTCTGCAGCTCACGGCCCAGTCCCACAGCCCAGACCCAGCTCGAGCCCCTTCCACTGTGTCACTCTCTCCACTTCCTCGCGCTATTTTCTCCAGCTCTCAATTTTCCTTCTTGTTTTTGGAAGTTAGGGTAAAACTTTTGAGAGCAGGGGATCTCTGTTAAATTCTAGCACCTCAAGATACTTGAAGTTCCCTGGGGAACTGCTCCCTACAGCAGCCTCTGGGACAGGGGATTCCTAAACTTTGGGAGGAACAGAGTTGCACCCTGACTGTGACCCCCTGAACTTGCTCAGGCCGCCGGGCTCCCTGGAGTTCTGAGTGCCCTGGTCAGTCTGGACTCCGTCCTACCACTACGAATTATCCTCTCTAGCCAGTTTTTCAATAAAGCTCCTGTTCCCCTTTAATGGCTGTGCCCCCAAATATTATAAACAGGACAGTAAAGTGTCCTAGTTAGAGAAAGAAGAGGAGGCTATTTAATGAACCCGAGATTGTTCTTACTCAGAGAGAAATCTGAACAATTGCCATTTCATCACTATCTGTCGTAAAACTTGTAAGGTGCTATAGAAGACACCTTTTGAAAACAAAATAGGACCTTTTGTATGAAATGAAAATGAATTTAGCCAAGAGAATACTTTACTTCCAAGTACTACTTTGTCATAGCAAGAAAGAAACTACAAGGGTCACGTTACTTTGAGTTGTAGATCTTGAGTGCCTCACGTCCAGCCCAGCTAATCTTTGGGTTTGTTTTTTTTTTTTTTTTTTATTTGATCACAGACTTTCACACTATTTTTCCTGTATTTGGGTTTGACTCCCAAATATAACTCTGGATTTGTATTGGTGAAGGGAGATGGATTCTCCTTAATAAACAGCCCAGCTAATCTTTTTTTTTTATTACTTTATTTGATCACAAACTTTCACACTATTTTTCCTGATTCTGGTTTGTCTCCCAAATCTAACTATGGATTTGTATTGGTGAAGGGAGATGGATTCCATTCACAGTACCAAAAAGTAACATTCCTGGAATATTTGAAAAAATGAAATGTGCTAGGGAACCATGGAACTTTAAAAGGGCTTATAAAAATAGCTGTGTAACTTAGGAAGAATTATTTTACTCTTTCACAGCCCTGGTTTCTCCATTTTCACATTTACATTTTACTTTTAAAATGGGGCTAAGATTTTCTGCCTTTTTTATCTGACAGGTTGGCTGTGAGAATCAAATAGTCACGTGCGGGAAGGACTCACTCTGGAAACCGCCCCGGCACGGGGACCGATGTTATTACCAAAATCTCTCCCTTATTATAGGGTTATGCTTCAAATTTTTTTTCTCAATCTTTTCACCAACCACCTTATTCTATTCATATCCCTGCCATTCCTCCCAGCACTCAGGTACAGCCATGTGCCACAAAATGATGTTTTAGTCCATGAGGAACGCGTCGAACAATGGGTGGAAAGACTGTAATGAAATGAGAGATGAAAACTTCCCCTCGCCTGGTGACATTAAAGCCATCACAGGTAGCGTCACCTGTTTGTGGGGACGCTGGGGCAAACAAGCCTGTACTGCCAGTTAAATAAAAGTATAAACACATATAATTATGTACAGTGCATAGTGCCTATAGTGACAGTAAATGACTATTGCTGGTTCATGCATTAGCATACTACACACTTCACAATCATTTTAAAGTGTAATCCATCTACTTATCAAAAAAAAAGTTAGAGGTAAAGTCTCCATCTTTCTTTAAGGCTGCATAATGGAGCTGGAATATATTCTTCTCAGCAAAGTATCTCAAGAATGGAAGAAAAAGTATCCAATGTACTCAGCCCTACTATGAAACTGATGTATAGCTTTCATAGGGAGGCTAAAACCCAAATATAGCACAAGAGTATGGGGAAAGGGGCAAAAGCGGGGAGGGGAGGGGGAAGGCTGGGTAGAGGGGAGGGTAATTGGTGGGGCCACACGTACAGTGCATCTTAGAAGGACACAGGTGAAACTTACTGAGTGCAGAATATAAAGGTCTTAACACAATAACTAAGAAAGTGCGATGAAGGCTATATTAACCAGTTGCATGAAAATATTTCAGATTGTATATGAAACCAGCACATTGTACCCCATGATTGCATCGATGTACACAGCTATGATTTAATAAAAAAAAAAAAGTTAACTAAAACAGCCTCAGGCAGGTCCTTCAGGAGGTATTCCAGAAGAAGGCATTGCTGTCACGGGAGATGACAACTCCCCCTGTGTTGTCACCACCAGGGACCTTCGGGTGGAAGATGTGGAGGTGGACGGCAGCAATATTGATGATCCCCACCCTGGATAGACCGAGGATAATGTGTGTGTTTTCATCTTTATTTTTAACAACAACAACAAAAAAATCTTTTTAGGTAAAAAATAAATTTTTTAAATAGAAAAAAACATATAGAATAAGGATATAAAAAAGAAAATATTTTTGTATGGCTGTACAATGTGTTTGTGTTTTAAGCTAAGTCTTAGTGTGACAAAAGAGTCCAAAAGTTCAGAAAATTTTAAAAGTTTTTAAAGTAATAGTTATAGCAAGCGAGGGTTAATTTATTTTTGAACTCAAACAATCCACAGCTATGATGCCATAGCACTCTACCCAGGGCAAAAGAGTGAGACTCTGTCTCAAAAAAAAAAAATTATTATTGAAGAAAGAAAAATGTTTTCATAAACTGAACACAGCCTAAGTGTCCAGAGTTCACAGTCAACAGAAGAGTTCAGAAGCGCCGAGGCCTTCAAGTTACTTACCACTAATTCACCAGAACAACCACAAGTCTTGTTGTCTCTATCCATGGTAAGCGCCTAACACAGGGGAACCCTGGCTTTTCATCTTTCACACTGTACTTTTACTGGACCTTTTCTGTTTAGATATGTCTGGACACAGAAATGGTTCCCACTGTGTTACAGCTGCCCACAGTGTTCAGGACAGCGACACGCGTACAGGTTCGTAGCCTGGGAACAATAGCGGTGCCTCAAGCCTAGGTGTGTAGTAGGCCGTACCTTCTACGTCATGTGATACACCCGGCTCTGTGATGTTCGTATATGAACGAGATTAGTTCTACAGCTTTGTTCTAAAGTTGAATTTGTATGTAAGTCTGAACAGGTGCATTTACCCATCCCTGTAAGAGCCTCCATTCATGAGAGTTGGACGTCAGTTTGATGTTGGTAACTCGGGGACTCTGTTCTTCAGTGTGGGTTGCATGTAAGCCCCTCCCAGCTTTCTTGATGCTCAAGTCCTCTCCGGCGGTGGAAGATTGGACTCCATTCAGTCCACATCAGACGTGTCCCTAATAAGCTTGTGAAGAATCCTCAGAAGCAATGGGAAGGTGGTTCCTCCTAGGTCAGCCACTGCCCATGACCCTGAGAACAGTGGATGACACCGTCAACCTCGGGAACCACTCGAGTGGGCAAGGAGGCCTTTCCTGAGGACGGCTACCCAAGTCTGTGAGCGTCTGAGTAGAGGAAGGTCCATCCCAACCCGAGGATTGGAAGGTGAGAGGGAAGAACCTCTGAACTGAAGTTCTCTCCCCAAAACACTAGACATAGTGGCCGACTGGAAATTTAAATACTCTAACTAGGCAGAGTTCACGTCTCCCAGGCCTACAGCCGCTGGGTGAGTCAGCAAACTCCTCTAAGTATTTATTTCCCCAGCTGTAAATGGAGATAAGGGAAAGTCATGGGGTTGTTTTAAGGATTAAATTAGATCACACATACAAAAAAATTGGCACAGAACCCGGAACCTAGTAAATCTTTACTGTGGACTCTTGTTATTCCTGATAGCACTTTAAAACAAAAAAGAAGAATTCTATCTTGCATGTCTACATGTGAGCAATGATATAACTGACCCTGTGAACAAAAATGCATTTTTGCCGTTCTCTTCAGTTCCAAGTCCAGCAAAATTTGCTGCCCAGAATTTTGTAATTTTCTATTTCGCTGATCGCTTTTGAGTTGCTTCTCAGAAGTGGTGGACCTCCTTGCAGTAATGACGCAATCACAGGCCTTACACTCCCCGATTTTTCAGAGAGAATAAGTAACATTCCACCACAGACCTTGCCCAAGGACTCGCTCAGCAACCTGCTCCTCACATCCCACTTGCATACAAGGCCAAAAGGTTGACCAACATTAATCTCTAGCTCATTCTCCCACCAAAATATCCACTCTGGAAGGGGCGTATCCACCTTTTTATTTATTTATTTATTTTTGAGATAGTGTCTCATTCTGTCACCGTGGGTAGAGTGCTGTGGTGTCATAACTCACAGCAACCTCAAAATCCTGGGTTCAAGTGATCTTCTTGCCTCCCTCTCTAGTATCTGGGACTACAGGTGCCCGCCACTGTGCCTGGCTAATTTTCCTATTTTTAGTAGAGATGGGGGTCTCACTCTGGCTCAGGCTGGTCTCGAACTCTCTGAACTCAAGCACTCCACCTGCCAGCCTCCCAGAGTGCGAGGCTTATAGGCGTGAGCCACTGGGCCCAGCTTATCTGCCATGTTTGGCTCATGCAGAGCATAGGCCTGTAGGCTTTCTCACTGGGACCACGTGCCTTGCGCTGTGCCCCAGATGGGCCGTTGTGCTCATTCGCTTCATGCATGATTCATCTCACTTTGGGAAACACCCCTGACCTCATCAGTCAAGGAGGCAGATTTGCGGTCGTCTCTCCACCTCCCAGTGACATCTTCCACAATCTGATCTTCATTGTCTCAGTAATTGGCTTTCTGTACGATGAGCAAGAAGGGAACCTCCCCTTGAGGGTTCATTAACAATGAGAGTAATGACAGAGATTAGTGAAAGACGGCTCAGGAGAAAGGCAATTGACTGTGGGTGGTTCTTCTAAGAGGGGAAAGCCTCCCATAGACCCCTCTGGTCTCAGTCGAATCGAATATCTGAGAACAAGCTTTATACATACCGCCCTCCGAGCAGACCGCCATCCTAAACACCACCCGTCTTCTCCTGCCTTCTCCAGATATAGCCCATATTTCTAAATATTCTAACTCTAGGTCTTCTGGCAAAAGAAGACCTAAATATGTTGGAGAAAAGTGGTTCTGATACTGCGCTCAAACGGTGTGTTTAGATGCACGAGTGCTACTGAGGCAGCTGTCACCTCGCAGCCCACTAGCAGCCTACGCGTGACACCTGCCTGCACCTGAGTCGGCGAGGGCACAGCTGCACAGGGGTTTGCACAGGACCAGTTCCCAGAGCGGTACCACGGGGCATGAAGCAACAGCAGCTGTGAACAGACTGGTTAGAAAGTCTCCTTTTCATCTTCTCTTGCCCTGATTATTTTAGGACAACTCAATCTTCCAGACTGACTTCTTTCTATTAAGATTAGGTGAACCCAGGTTCACTGCCTCACTATTCACAATAGCCAAGATATGGAAACACCAAAGTGCCCATCAACAGATGAATGAATAAAAGTGTGTGGTACATATGTACATAATGTATCATTCAGCCTTGGGAAAAAAGGGAAATTCTGTCACTTACAACAATATGTATGAATCTAGAGGACATTATGTGAGTAAAATAAGCCAGGCACAGACAGACAAATGCCACATGACCTCAGTTATATGTGGAATGTAAAAAAGTTGAGCTCACAGAAGTAGAGAGAAGAATGGTGGCTCCCCGAGGCTGGGCTGGGGGAGGCCGGGGGAAGGGGAGAGGCTGGGCAGAGGGCAGCTGGGCAGAAGCAGTACATTCTGTGATCTATTGCACAGCTTAATGACCATGGTTACTAATGATGCTTTGCATATTTCCAAATTGCTAAAAGAGTACATTTTAAACATTCTCACCACAAAGAAATGATAAAAATGTGAAGCAATAGAGATATTACTTGGTCTGATTTGATTATTTTACAACCTATACATGTATGGGAACATCACACTGTACTCTACAAATACATGCAAGTATTTCTCAATTAAAAATAAAATTACATAAGAAATAAACAGGCTGGAAAAGCAGGAAAGGAAGTGGCCCAATGCCTAAACTCGGTCACAAGGAGAAAACAAAGTCACCTGCCAACAGCAAGTTCAAGTAAGGAAAAGGTTTGGTTGAGAAATAAGGGGTGACAGAACCCGTGGGGTGAACGGCACCTGTGAGGAGGGTACCTGGGGTGGGCGCAGAGCTCAGCTCTCTGGCCTGTCTCTTGCAAGGAGCATCCTTTCCACCACTATGTGTCGCCCCTGTTCTCAGTGCAAATAAACATCCCTTGGGACAAAAAAAATAGATGAAGCCTTTATCAATTAATTGGAAATATAAAGGTATATGAGGATATGTTTATCAAATTTAGTGAAGTAGAGCATACTGGCTAAATGATTTCAGAGGTAGTACTTGTATCTGCAGCTTTTAAAAAGCGTAGACAGATATAAAGGCAAGAGAGACAAACCTAAGGGTGTAAACACGGAGACATACAACACGGCCGTGGGGGAGCCGTGGGGGAGCTCGGGGTATGGACAGGACCCGCTTCCTCACAGCCACCCCTCAGACTCCTGGTCTGCAGAGCTTGTCTCCTGGCCATATTTCTGGCAGACTGATGATTCCTACAAGTTGCTAAATGTGTGATTCCATTCTGAGAACGTGGTTTTATTCTGCAGCCTTAGAGGTTTGAGGTTGTGCTACAGCAAAGAAAATAAAAATTAGATGTGCAAAAAATGACTTTGTTCAGTATGTATTTTTAAAAAGGTCTTGTTCTACGAATGCATTTGAATCAATATTTTATTTTTTTCTATTTTGAACTTTCTTCCAAAAAATATTTGAGGTGGCTTTCTTTGGCATTATCTATATTATCATACCGGGTTAAAATAGAGCTGCTTGATAAGAGACGACCAATCGACCAATCCCCACTGTAGATCTGTGAGCCTCATAGGGGAAATAAGTACACAAGTAATAAATTTTTAAAATGCAAGAGTCAGGGCAGCGCCTGTGGCTCAAGGAGTAGGGCGTCGGCCCCATATGCTGGAGGTGGCAGGTTCAAACCTGGCCCCTGCCAAAAACTGCAAAAAAAAAAAAAAAAACTTGTTTGCAAAAAAAAATGCAAGAGTCAATAGAATGGTAAGCCCAAGGAAGTTGGGGTGCAAAGCAAGAACAGATCTCCTGTGTTTGGGGAGGTTAACAAAACTTTCATGGAGTAGCTTTATATTCAATAATGAATTGGACCCGTACAGATTAGAGAATGTCATTCCGGGGAGAGGAAACAGTCCAGACAAAGGTGAAGAAGTGGGCACACCCACACTGTGTCCTGAGAACATCGCAGAGCCCAGTTGGGCAGGAACGCAAAGTCCATTCAGATAAATGGAGATTAGGCTGAAAGGGCCCCGTGAGTTCAGGTGAACCGCAGGCTGACCAATGTGGACACGATTCAATAAAGGAGAGAAGGAAAATGGGGGCTTGTCGACGAGAGGAGAGATCTGACCACAACTGCCCTTTCTAAAGGGATTGATTCCGAGGTATTGAGTGGAGAGAGACCTATGGAGAGAGACAAAGGCTGCCCCTTCGGGTGAGAGGTTGAAAGGGTTTGGCCAAGGTCAAGGCAGTGCGAAGGGAGCAGTAAGCATGGGTGTGAGGGATGCAGAGGGCACCTCGACGGAGCTCAGGGATTTAATGGATGTGAGAATCGTACAGAAAAAACAACGGCAGAGGGAGGGGGATGCAGGGCGAGCCGGACTGGCTCAGCAGATGTGAATGTGTTCGTAAACCGTGGAGGGTGTCATGACAGACGCTGTTGTCCTCACTGATCAGGAGCAGGGGGTCGGTGCCTCCAGGGCGGGTGTCAGCAGGAGACCCAGACATGTGCGCGGGGAGACGAATGTGTGATGTGGGCCTGGGAACTAGGGAGTGCCCTGGATCGGAGAGACATCTGGATATTGAGCAGAGAAAGGTCGGAGGTAGCATTGTGACATGGAGGAGGTTCTGTAGGACGTGGTAGGGAAAGGAAAAAAGATCTAAAAACGGTGTCTTGTGGTCTTTCCGCATTTAGGCGCAAGGAAGGGTGTGGAGGAGCCACAGTGATTATTGAAGGCAGAGGCTGTCAAACCTATTCTGTGCCTGGCCTGCGAGGAGATGCTTACGACGCCGCCAGTCCTACAGCCCTTTGTTGCAACTTGCATCTTCTGTTGTAGCGCGACAGCAGCACAAACCCTGCATACACATGGCTGTGTTCTAATGAAGTTCACCTACGATAACAAGAAAGCGGCCAAATCTGACTCGAGGGTCATAGTTTGCTAACCCCTGTCCTCAGCAGTTCGGAGAACCAGGATAATACAACAGCATCTCAGAAGTGATAAACAGAATTTCAGAAATGAAGGGATTTAACTTGTGCTGTAGCAAAGGTCTGGAAGGGTAAGGACTGAGAAAAGACCATTAAATTCTCTCATCCGTCACGCTCGGCAGAGCGAGTCCCATACAATGAAAGCTGCAGAAGCCAAGCACTGGGAAGTGCAGGGCCGGAGCGAACAGGTGCACAGCTCTGGGGCTGTTGCTGAGAACCACGCGGGGAAGAAAGCAAAGAGGCCCGGGAGCTGGCACTGGCGAGGGGTTGGGGGTTTGAGGACATTGCTTAGAACCGGAGGGATGGTTTAAGTATGTCTGGAGGTTTGAGAAAAAGAATGGAGAAGAGAGGAAGAAAAGAGACAGGTAAGATTCACCCCAGAGATTTATGTCAGAAAGGAAAGTTGCCATTTGAATCAAAAAATAGTGGAGGACTTCATTGGTGGAATCATAAAAGCCCCCCGATGCCTAACGCCCACGGTACCACTGCAAGATACAGACAGGCCAAATTGTGCACAGCTCACACAGGACAAATGTGGAAGGCAAGCGCTGGGACCCAGCGACTCAGCGACTCAGAGCTGGTCCCAGATCTGTCCCTCAGCAGCAGACTGACCTCAGGCAAATCACCTCATTGCTCTGAATCTACGTGGTGGGAACTACAGGTCAGCTAGCATAATGCAAACAGAAAGGGCCTCATTCATAAGAAGGAGGTGGCAGTGGTGTTCTTGTGCTTAAAACTACCTGAGAGGAGTTCCTGTGGGGAACAAATAATGAGTTTTCTTGCTGATGATACGATCATATGACCTGAAGGAAGGATGTGCCACTCGCTTGTCAATCCAATGACAGTGGACCCAATGACAACCAGTTAAAGTAACCAGGATTAGAAACTAGATACAGTAAAGCTTGATTATGAGCGGGCATTTTAGAAGATAACCCCTCCCTTCCAAAAATAAAGAGGACATTTTGGAAAACTGCCTGGCATTTCAATACTGGAATCTTAGGCTGATGAGAAAAAAAAGGGTGAAAAGTAAATTACCCACCAATGTCACCCTAGCTATTTAATGCTAAAGCAATAATAGAACTGGGGTCTCGCAATGTTCATAACTTTTCCACATTTGCGGAATGTTGATTTTCTTTTTACTGGTCCTAGTGAGGAAGCATGTTGATAGTGAGAGAAAAAATATTGATTAGAACATCTGGCAAACTTGGAGTCTTATTTTCTCAGGAATGATTTTCTTGTCCTTAGTAAGAATGAAGAGCGACCTAGGAAATCCATTCTTTTCGGTGGTGCTGTCTTCTTGATTGGATCCCAAACCTGAACGTATATTTGACTATCCCACTTATGCTTTAAATTCAAAAGCCACTTTATAACTGATATAAATCGATCCCTTGCAAGTGAATTTGACTTTCAATATTGCTATTAACTCAACAGTGTCGCTGCCAACCACAGGTACCTGTGTGTAGGGAGGCCTGCTTGTGGAGAAGTAGTTAAAGATTTACGCAGTTCATCAGAACTTCTACATCTTCTCAATTCAAATTCTGTACGGATGGAGAGCACACAGTTGCCATCTGATTCATTTCCCCCACTAGATTCTCTAGCAAGAAATCTACACTATTTACTTTACCTGGTTTGCATTAGAAATAAAATGTAATCATTTTCTCTACACTTCTACAGTCAGGCAAATACTTAACAGATGTTTCTGTTAAAGAAAACACGATGCTTGCTTCATTTCTATCATGGCCTGATAGTCTGGGAAGAAATCTTTATTTTAAATATGCTATCGTGACTTTCTTGCTCCCATATTTGCCTGTTACATGTTTTTACATCTCAGAAGAAACTTTAGCAAAAAATAATTAAAGGTCTAGTTTTTTTGATTGTTTGCATTCTTCTCTTCCAGGACGTGGCTCTATAATAGACTGGGAAGCTATCTTGTTACAATGATCTTGGAATAATTTTCCAAAGGGAGTAAGTATTTAAGGCTAAGAAACTTTCTTAAGTCAGTATTGTGAATTGTCATCCATCAGCACAGGTAGCAACACAACATCAGCTGAATGTCAAAGGCGGTGGAGAAAAAGATAAAATCAGCCATTCCTCTAACATTCTTCTGATTTGTCCTTGGTGGTGGTGGGGCAGGTAGGAAGGTCATCCTTCCTACTCCCACTTCTAATTATTCTGTTCTTCAGTGGTCTCAACTCTCTTTGGTGACAGGTGGCAGGCAGAGCAATCTGGGTTTCCGCCTACACTCTAGGAACTCAAGGCACTCTCCCATTTTCTAATGCTTGGGCTCTGACTTTAGAGCCATACTTGCAAGGGAGAAAGAGAAACATAAATGCACTAGGTGCATTTACCAGTGTGACCCTGTCATTTGAAGATAACACATGTCTGCAGAGCCCAAGAAATTCCCAGATTTAATTCCCTCTGTTAACAACCTAAGTCCATTCTTTTGCATAGGACTTATGGTCATAGGTAAGGATGATTTCAGAGAAGAGCACTTGAATCAATTGGAATGGATGCGTGATTGGAGCAGACAGGGCTGAAAGGCTTCATTAGCCCTCCAATTGCTAGGTGGGTAAGTCCAGGATGCTCCAGAGGAGAGTCATACAGAACTTCCAGGCAGTAGCTTTGTCCTACCTGATACAGAAGCTCCTAACAACTCACAGGAATGGAACCCCCAGATCTCCGCTGCTCCCCCCCATTACACAGACATCTGTCAGATGCCACATCAGACCCTCCCGTAACTCCCAGGGGAGATTTATTATGTATTTCAACCCACGTCTAAGTGCTCTTGCTTTCTTTGTATGTGGATTTTCTCACTGTGACCATCGACCTAACAAGAAAATCCCACCAAGTGCAGCGTGTGTCACATTTATGATGGATGAATCAGCTCCGATATCTCCCCTGGTCCATTTCTATATATAAATATAAAGACTCTGGAGTTAGCTTATTATTACATCCTTAAAGTTAAAAAAAAGTTAGCCCTTTATATTTTTTCTAACTAACTTTAATAAGGCCCTTTCTTCCACTATATTAGATTTTTCTTCTGCTTAATATTGAGCCAAAATTCTAATGTGGATTTTCTAGCAAAGCATGTAGATCACAAAAACTCTCTAGATAACCTGCTCAGCAGCAGAGTTTCAAGGGACCTGTGTTACAATTATGTCATTAAAAAACGTAAGTTACAAACAAAATAAAATGTGGGGAGGCACCTGTGGCTCAGTGGGTAGGGCACCAGCCCCATATACTGAGAGTGGTATAAACCCAGCCCTGGCCAAACAGCAACAAAAAAAATAGCCGGGCGTTGTGGCGGGCACCTGTGGTCCCAGCTACTCGGGAGGCTGAGGCAAGAGAATCACCTAAGCCCAAGAGCTAGAGGTTGCTGTGAGCTGTGACACCACGGCACTCTACCTGGGGTGACAAAGTGAGACTCTGTCTCTAAAAAATAAATAAATGAAATGAAATGTGCAACAGAAACAGACATATAAATACAGATATCCCATTCTGTACTATTTCCTTTCAAAATTTGTATACCCAATTATCTTTCTGTGTTAAGACCAAAAAAAGATATTCTTTGAAAATATTTCACACAAGGCTTGTAACATTCCTTGGAAATGTACTCTAGCCAACTGAAAGATAAAAAAAACTTAGGTTAATTTTAGTTTCTTCTATACTTTTTTTGTTTTTCCCCCTAATTGCTTATCTCTTTCACGGCCACCATTCCTCAACCACTCTCCTTTTGCCTGCTGCTATTTCTTTTCTCCCCCCTTGCTAGACTATATTTGGGTTTTATCATTAGTGTTGGCCTGTAGTTGTTTATGTAGTTCCTGGTTTTTTAAGCGAACACTGCGTGTTCTCTGCAGTCTTTGTGTACAATAAGAAATCATTTTCTGGGCGTAGATGGCATCACGCTGTGGTTTTCTCATTGTTTTTAATTGTTCACCCTCACCCTGTTGTAAAATGATACATCCATGCTCATTTGCTGTCAGAGTCTCTTCCCTCTGGACAGAGTATATAGCATCTTATATAACACAACCTGGTCCATGTTAAGTACTAGTCTTATACAGACATTTATGAGTTTTGTCCTTGTTAGGTGTGTGTGTAGAGTGCTGTGGTGAACACATGGGTCACCGATATCAAAGGCATTATTTAAACATAAAACCATCTGAAATATTTGTCAATTTCTTATAACGCCCCCAGATCAATTTCCCCAAATAAAACCAAAGCAAACTATTTTAAGACAAGATTATGAGGTTCTGTTTTAAAAATATTGTCGTATAAAGTAAAATCCAGTAGACAAAGTTAAAATCCAGCAAACATAAAGTTAAGTCCAGATATTTTATAAAAAGTTGGTTACAAAGATAAACGAACACTTCTACTACAGACCGTGACAGCATACTATGTCTGGACTAGCCCTCCGACCATTAGAAACCAGAATGGGTAAAATATGTAATAATAGTTCTTAGACACTGAACATTAGACAATATAGGACCATGACCCCTAAAAGAAGGAGAAATAAGGTGAGCTGTGGGCAGTGCCTGTGGCTCAGTGAGTAGGGCGTCCACCCCATATACCGAGGGTGGTGGGTTCAAACCTGGCCCCCAGCCAAACTGCAATAAAAAAATATTGTTGTGGCAGGTGCCTGTAGTCCCAGCTACTCGGGAGGCTGAGGCAAGAGAATCGCCTAAGCCCAGGAGTTGGAGGTTGCTGTGAGCTGTAATGCCACAGCACTCTACCGAGGGTAACAAAATGAGACTCTGTCTCTAAAAAAAAAAATAAAACAAGGTGAGCTGTGTAATCAACACATAGCTTTCAGCCCCAAAGGTATGTGAGATCAGCAGTGATAAAAATGCAAACAAGAGCACAGTGGTTCAGCTTAGCTGAGGAAACAGAACTGACACTTGGAGGCTATTGGGGCTGTAGCTTGCAAAGCAGCAGGATCAACTGGAGAGAGCAGTGCGGGAGAAAATCTCCTCCCCCAACTTTTGCTGAATTCAAATGAGTAGTGTAGACAAAGGATAATGAAAACAAGACCTGGCAAAGAACCACTCCCAGGGAAAGACGACTACAGAGAAGTAGTAGGCAGAACAATAATCAGAGCTCAGAGCTTTCACAAGGTTGAGAGTCATTCACATTACAACCAACCAGAATGACAGGCCTGCCCGATCACCTAGGGCGCTAGGCACAGACCCCCTGGGCACTAAGGCTGTCTTAGAAGTAGGACTAAACTACCCCAAAGGGAAGGCTGTCCTTTACTTTGTTTTTGTTACCTACTATAATGAATTTTAAAAACAAACCTTGATGCAATCTTGGGGTACAATGTGCTGGTTTCGTATATAATCTGAAATATTTTCATCCAACTGGTTAACATAGCCTTCATGGCATTTTCTTAGTTATTGTGTTAAGACATTTATATTCTGCACTTAGTAAGTTTCACCTGTCCCCTTCTAAGACGCACGGTAGAAAGATGTTTCAACAAAGGTTCTTTATGAAGAATAACTGGGATGCTTGGTCATCTGCCTTATTTAGTGGATTTTAAATGTCAAAGATAGTTTTAGACAGTTTTTTTTGGGCCAAATAAAAATTTTATTAAAAAAAAAAAAAAAAACCTGGACAGGGAAAGCAAATTACCCACAGGCTTGAACAAAACCACATTTTTAAGGAAGATATCAAAGCCTAAACAAGGAACAAGGTAACAATATCCAGCACCTAACAAAATAAAAAACATGCACAAAGCAGCAGGAAAATGCAACTCGTAACCACGAGAAGATTCAATTGAAATAAAATCAAAACGATAAGATGATAAAATTGACAGACTTTAAAGAAGTATTATAAATATGCTCAATGATATACATAAAAACAGAAACATAAGGAAGAATGCAAAAACTGTGAAAAATAGAAACAGCTAAAAACTCTAAAGTCTTAAATGAAATTTTCACTGACGGGTTTAATTGCAAATTAGCTGCAAAAGTAAAGACATGTTAACTTGGAAACAGCAAAGGGAACTATGAAAACTGAAGCCCATGAGAAAAATAAAACAAAGAAACAAGGATAGTGTCAGAGACATGTGAGAAAGGGCAATAGACTTAACATATATACGACAGGACTTCCAGAAAAAAAGGAATGTCAGATAGAAAACACAGAGAAAAATGTATAATTTTAAATGCATACATTAAAAATAATTTTGAAGAGTTTTTAAGTCAATCAGGTAAACCTCCATCTAAACCTAGGACAAAGAAAAAATTAAAATCAAATTGGACCATAGGAAACGATAATGATGAAAGCATAAATCAATGCAAAAGCAAATAGAAAACAGGAGAGAAAATCAGTAAGAATAAAAATCATAAATCATTACTTTTCTTTTTTGTTAAAAAAGAAAAAGGAAAAGGTGGGAGAAAGAATACACAAATTTCCAAAATCACTAATGAAATGGAGGTAAGGGAGGAATCAACATGATTTTAAGGCTGAAATAGTAACAGTAAATAAATAAGGTAAATAACTTCATGTCTAAAAAATTCAACGGGTGAAATGGACAAATTGTCTAACAAAAATTAGCAAAACAATTAAGAGTTAGAAAATGTATATGGCCCCACAACCATTGAAAAAATTGAATTTATAATTTAAAACATCCATGATAACCACCCCCTAAATGAATGTCTCAGTTGGCCTCAATGAGAATTCCATTAAACATTTAGGGAATAAATAATTCCAAACTTACACAAAATTTTTAGCAAATAGAATACAAAGAATTATAGCCCAGGGCTTAATTCTCATACCATACTCAGACAATGACAGTATAAGAAAAGAAAATTATAAACCAATATTTCTTAGGAACAGAGATAGCATCCTAATTATAATATTAAGAAGTTAAATGTAAAATACATAATAAGTGATATTTATACCCAAAATGTAAGATTGCTTTAAAATTTGAAAAATAATGTAATTCAGCACATACACAGAATAAGGAAAATAAATAACATTTTCTGAATAGATGTGTATAAAGTATTGACATAGTTTAGCAACCATTCATGATAAAAAGTGGTGGGAAACTGGAAATTCAAAAATAAAAAGCCTGCTCAGCCCAATTAAGGGCAACTGCAGGTATCTACAGCTAACATGAAATTTAATGATAAAAATAATAAATACTTTCATCCCCAAATCAAAACAAGTCAAAATTTCAAACTCTCAGCCTTCCAATTTAATATTTTACATGAAGTTCTCTCCAGTGAAATAAAGCAGGAAAAATAAATAAAATACATAACACTTGGTAAGAAATAAGTAAAACCTTTCATTTTCAGTCAACATGGTACATAGAGAAATCTTAAAGAATCTACAAAAGATCAAGACAAAGAAAAATCCACCAAAACTATTTACTTAACATAATAGCAAGGTCACAGAATACAAAGCCACTACCTAAAGTTAATTATATTTCATATACTGAAAATGAACAAATTAGAAAATAAAAGGTAAAATAAAATAGAAAATTAATAAACATAATTTATAATAGTATCAAAAATGTGAAATACTGACAAATAAATTTGCTAGAAAATAGGTAAGATCTTTATATAAAAATTAAAACATTATTATAATTAAATACCTAAATCATTATACTATGGTTATCAAAAAGTAAATATTAGGAAAACAACAATTTTGCCCAAATTGGTGTTAATTCCAATAAAAGTCTCAGCACATGCTTTTATTGGTAGAAATTGTCATATTATTATATAATTTTTATGAAAATGCTAATAACATGAAGAGGCAAAAAATTATTTTAAAAAAGAAGAGCAAAGTTCAAGGACCTATACTGTCTGATTTCAAGTTTATATCATGCTATATAATTAAATGATATGTATAGTAAATTTTTTCAAAATTTTCAAAATTCTTTAAATCATATACTTCAAATTGGTACATGCAACTATTCCTAAGTTATAGAAGCACAAAATTGACTTGAAAAGACCAAACTAAACACATTTATATTTCAAAAATTATTTAACATGCACATAGTTCATGTAAAAATAATTCTTGAATGTATATATATTGTAAAAAATAATGACAGTAATTGAAGTTGAAATCCCAAGATTAAGGCAGACCCCCAAACTTAGCTTAGCTGCTATGAATTAAAAATTGTACACAGGGGTGTTATTGTTTTATTTTTTACTGACTCATTAATTTCAAGGCACATAAAATTTAAAAGAATCCTATGGGTAACGACTAAAATTTAAGTAGACAGTGTAGACCCTCTATGCCCTTTCATATCCCTAAAGAACAAAAGGAAATACATCAAAAAATAAAGTGACTAGAAAAAGAGAAAACATGATTACTGAAGCAAAAGTATCTCTTGGAGTTATCAATGAAAATGGATTGGGCATAGAAATTTAGAAATGACTTATTTCAAAGAATATTTAATGACATGAAAGGAAATACATAATAAAAGCAGGAGACAAACTATATAAAGACAATATGTCTACATTTTATCACAAAACTTTTGTTTCCACCCAGTGAAGTTCTTCTACTTGCTACCCAAGAAGAAACCAAGGTCCAGAGACTGCAGAGAAAGTGTTTATTCCACATAGCACTAAGTGGGGAGATGGGAGGAATTTCTCAAAGAGTTGTGGGGAGTGGGGAGAACAGGGTTTTTAAGGATAGCTTGATAGCCAGAGAATTACTTTAGTAGGTTTGCTAATCAGCTAAGTTTGGGGCAAAATTGTAGGGTTTGGTAAACCATCTCACTTTGCTTCAGCTCCTGGGGTTATGATTCCATTGTGTGGGTGAGTCAGCCAATCATCTGGAATGGGGGCCTGGAAGATAGCTTGGAAATTACCTTCAGAGTTCCAAAGGGTGATGTCATTTGCAGAGAAAAGACAAGAATCTTTACAACTAACAGCTGTGCCCTGCAGAATATCAATAATAAAGAAGCAAATAGGGGAAGGTGGCTAACTATTATGAAGTCACGGAGGGGACAGTAGCTGGTTACTGTCATTATGTTTGCTAATGTTCCTTCCTAGAGTTTGGGGTCCCTTACTTTACTTCTCACCTTGTCCCCTTCATCAGTTTATAAGGGCCGTTTCACTTTTTCTATCTTTTAAAAGTGATTAGTGCATTCCGGCAGCTATAACAAAATATCATAAACTGTATAGCTTATAAACAATAGAAATTTACAGCTGGGTGTTGTGGCGGGCACCTGTGGTCCCAGCTACTTGGGAGGCTGAGACAGGAGAATCGCCTAAGCCCATGAGTTGGAGGTTGCTGTGAGCTGTGATTCCACAGCACTCTACCCAGGCGATAAAGTGAGACTCTGTCTCCAAAAAAAAAAAAAAAACAATAGAAATTTACTTCCCACAGTGCTGGAACAGGGACAGTCAAGGTCAAGGTGCCATCAGGTTTAGCATCTGGTGAGGGCCTGCTGTCTGGTTCCTAAACAGCACTCTTACCATGTCCTCACATGGTAGAAGGGGTGAGGGTCTCTCTCGTGTCCCTTTACAAAGGTACTAATCACATTCACAAGGACTGCATCCTTATGACCTAATCACCCCCCAAAGGCCCTATCTCCTAACACCATCACCTTGGGGGCTAGGGTCTCAGTATAAAAATTTTGGAAGGACACAAACATTCATACCATAGCAAGATCTCTCCCAAAATAAAACCCAGGCATAGGATTAGAGGTGATAATATTTTTTACATTAATAATTTCTTATATTAATTACTTTTAGAAATAAGAAAGACAAGAACAATTCCAATAACACCAAATCCCCTCACTATTTTGCAGAAAATACAGACACACATGTTCAACCTTTAGATATGAATGATTCCACAGACGGAAATTGAAACTTCTGTATACAAAAGAGAAAAAACAAAAGTTTTAACTTGTGATTTAAGAAACATTATGAAAACATTTTGTTCTAGTGTTAAATCTCAGTGAGATCAATTTAGAAAAGCCTGTTGTTCTGAAATAGTCCTGGAATCTAGTTTTGCTCAATACTTTGCCCTGTGCTTAATCTATGTATTAATATTTCCGATCCTCATATCCTTTTCCCTGTTGGAAGTCAAGTACATTTTTCCAAAAGTACTTTGCCTCACTAGCTTCTTGTCACAGGGAGAGATCTGTTTAAAAATTGAAAGGTAGCATCACAACAGCAAAGACAAAAGGTAAAACTCTTCCTAAAATTAAATAGTAACTCTCTTTGACTAAAGAAGAATTGTAGTCAGTTAATTTCTCATTAGCATTATAGTAAATCTATTAATGAGGCTTTCCTGATCACAAGAATTGATTAGAATGATTTTCAGCCTTCTGGATAACTTGATAGTCAAAAGACAACAGAATAAATGTTAAAGATCTACCTGATACCCATTAATCCCCATCACCAAAGAAACAGCATTTGATGGTGAGGCTTAAATGTTATCATTTTATAATGAAATTAATATTTAAAATGTATGTCCTCACATTGGCATAGTGAGTTCAATAGGTACTTTCCCATATAAATGGCAGATAATTAATCCTATGTTTCTTCCTCTGTAGCTGATATATTTTAATAATATTATGGAAACAGAAAAAAAAAACTTGAATAGAAATGATAGAAAGGTCATCTGAAGCTTAGCACATTCTCCTTCCCAAAGAATCACTAAAAACCAGAGTTATCGGGGTCCCGCCCCAAGAGCAGGGTCTGCTGAGATCTGTGGGAACTGGCGGCGATCGACTGAAGAAATACAGAGTTAGAAGCGACAGTAAAGAAAAGACAAGAGACATAGAGTAGAATTGAAAGTGGGAGCTCAGGGGTCCATTGTCCATCGTAGGATTCCAGCAATGGCCCCAGAATGTTTGCTCCACTCTGGTTTTATTGAAGTCTATTTGCCCAGAGGGAATGATGAGGGGGGGAACAAAGGCATTAGCAGTTTTTCAGATTGATCATATGAACTCCTATTGTTATTGTTATTAACCTTAAAGGGTGGCCTTCAGAAATTTGAAATGTGAACCTTGTTTGGGAGAGCCTCCTGCTTGAGGTCACACACTCAGATTTCTAGGGAGGTGTTAAGCTCTACTAGTTCTCCATGGAGTAAAACGCCACCAGCGTTAATCTGAGGGATCAGTGGGAGAGAGTCCTTCCATCACCGCCACAGGATCTTCCTCTGCGATAAGGGATATAAGCTCTTCTGCCCATATCTCTCGGGGCTCAAGCTACTCCCTCTGTCTTTGCCCCAAGCAAATGCAAATCTCCACAGTGGGTATCTGCTTGTCCTGTTTAATAGACGGGAAATGCCCTAGAAGACGGATCTTTTCTAGGACATTGTCATAGCCTCTTCTATGGCCATTGCTCTCCTCAGAGTGCTCACAGACCCAGCGGTGTTTGTAAGCTGAATCCCCAACATGCTAGAATTTCAGAAAAGGCAGGAAGCTTGCTAGCAATGGCTAGCTGAAATGTAAACTAGCTGACTTTTCTTTGTTCCAACTCACTCAGCTTACTTTTTAGTTTTCCTCTTCTCCCGGGGGGTGCTTTCCTTTGCCAAGCATGGGGTCTTCGGTCCTCATCCTCCCAGCACAGAGTAAATTTCAAAGTAAAATTAAAATCATACAGTTTTGGAAGCTACAAAATGGTATCACTACCAGACAGACCATAATATTATGACTTACAGGAAGCTATAAAGAAGATGGGGAAAGACTGGTGGTACTAAAACCCCTCAGGGCTGGGGAGGAAAGAAAACCCACAACCCTTCACTTTCCAAAGAAACAGCCTAAGAAAAAGTGACATTTTCAGCATACTCCCAGACTGAATATATTACAACATTAGAAATCTTATTCCCCCAGCCACCAGTGACCCACCATTACAGTATCACAAGTGTCAGAAGGAAGTGCTATCCACCTCCCTTTAATAAACCAGTAAGTTATTATAACCTCTCACCAAGCCTCACATTCCTATTAGCCTGATCACTTCCAAAAGTCTGTTATTCAGGCCGTCCACTAATTCTCACCCCACAGTGCAGTGCGCGTTCCCTAAAGGGCTGACTTAATAATAATCTTCTCTCCTTCCAAAATCTTCCACTATGCCCTTTGGTGTTCCTGATCTAAAAAAACAGAACAACCTCAAACTCCTTTCTGAATACAACTGTCACCTTCTTACCTCAGAGAGAACCTGCAAGTGTCCTGAAACAAGAGAATCTACTGACATCTCTCAGGAGAGCTTCAGGAGCAGCAGGTGGGCAGGCAGTCTCCCTGTTCTGTCTTGTCACTTGACAGCTCCTGTTGCTCCTTTCTCCTTTCCAACACTAAGCTCCTCTGACATGCAGCCAGTTCTCATTATTTTCCTTAGTTTATGTTTCTTATAAAGGCACGACAAACAGTAAGTTAGCAATTAGTGAGCCATTGCTCCCAGGTGAAATATAAGGTTCGGTTCCTGCAAGCCGCAGGTCACAGTATTGTCATTTCAAACATTTTAAACTAAGAAATAAAAGAGATGTATAAAATAGAAGAGTGGACAGAGTATGAAATTAATGAACCGGAAAACTGAGTTGAAATATTTACTCAAAATGCAATCCCAGGGGCACAAAGAGGAAAACTATAGACAAATAGTTGAAAGGTATACAGTGAGAGATAAATAAAGAATTTCCAACATCCATCTTGAGGTTTCCAGAAGTCAACTACAGGAAAATCAAAGAGGAAAACAATGACATAAGAAAATCCTTCTAAACAAGAAATCTTCGTCTTCAGTTTTATATTTCAGATTGCATATGAACCCAGCACATTGTACCCCATGATTGCACTAATGTACACAGCTATGATTTAATAAAAAAATAAATACAGGGAATACTAAGACAGAATCTTGAATAATGAGAAACTATGAAAGTTAGAAATGTCCCAGTGGAATTTTAAAATCCCAAATTTAAAAAGAAGGTACTAAACCCTTCTAGAAAATAATATATTAGCTATAAAAAGATGAAATTGATACAAGTCATACTTTTGCAAAAGAGAATAATAATGGATGCCACTAGACAATAGGCCAGCATCTTCAAAGTCGTGAAGGCAAATATAAATAAAATTAAACCTAGCAGGCAGCCTCTAGAATGACTTTAATGATACCTACTCTCCTGTGGTCCTTTCCCCTTCAGTATGAGCTAGATTTAGTGAATTGCTTCAAATAAGAATGCCTTGGTGTCTCCTTCACTTTACACTTGGGACTAAATGTGGAACCCGCATTTCCTATGTCTAGGTCAGTTTCTTGTGAATTTCCTAGACCTGAATTCCATGGATGGACTGTGTCCATTCATTGATACACTCATTCACCTTGCCCCCGGCGAAAAGGACTGTATTCATTCGTTTCCTGGCCAAGGAACCCATACACCCATATATACTCTGAGGCTAGAGGCCTAGAGGAGGAGACGGGAAAAGACTGGGAGAGGAACGGAGAGAGCTTCTCTCTCCCCACTTGAAATCTCTCCCTCTACCAGGAGTTTTGGTGTTTTCTGTATTCTTTTCTGTAAATCAATTCTGTCTTACCACGGGGGGGGGGGGGGGAATAATGTAATGAAGAATAATAAAATACATGTATTTAAAAAATAAAAAAATAAAAAAAATAAAAAAGAATGTGGTGGAAGCAATGGAATGTCACTTACGAGCCTAGGTTATTAAAACATTCTGTCTTCTGCCTTGGAAGAACTCCTGTTCCCTCCCCTGTCCCCTAGTTGAGGGAAGCAGCCTTTCACATTGTGAGATGCTGAGATGTCCTGTGAGGCCCACACTGCATGGAAGTGACAGAGGCTACCAAACAAAAACCTGTAAGGGACCGAGTGCTGCCAACAACCACGTTGGTGAACGTGGAAATGGTCTTGAGATTGAGCACAGACCAACCTGCCGGTGTCACTGCAATTTCTTGAGTGACTATGAGTCTGAGACAGTCAGCAACATTGTACCCGAGTTCCTGACCCAGAAAAACTGTGAAAAATATTTATTGTTTTAAGTCACTAGACGTGATGATAATCTGTCATGAAGTAGTAAGCAGCCAAGGGTGACAGCAAAATAAAACCATTTTGGAAACAAGAATTCTAACCTCTAACCACCCAGAATTCCTTCTGAAAGAAGGCGAATGTGTTCCAGCCACAGAAAAAAACAAGAGACACGAGAAACTAGATATAAAAATGAATTTTTGTAAAAAATAAATTATATAGATAATTTGTAACAATGACTGAAAACACATCTTTGAAATCTAAGGCAGTTGTTAAGAAATCATGTCTAAGAAATTAGAAACATAATAAAAGTTAAAAAAAATCTATAAAGTTTATATTCCTATGTTTTTAAGGAAACAGAATATACAGCATGAAAACGAGGAAAGCACAAAGGAACTAAGAAATATGTTCTCTTCAGAAGAGGTGAGGTCACTTCATCAATTATATATGTTTATAATTTTCTAATGCTTGTTAAGAATGGTTTGATAACCACTAGAAAATGCAAATATAAACATTAGAACAAGAAAAGAATAGAGAAACCCAATGATTACAGCTAAATAGGAGAAAATACTAGAAAAATATTAAAAATATAAATCGATGTAAGAAATAATGTCAATTACTTAAGTTATTACAAGTGATTGTGTTAAATGACTTTATTATTCCAGGGCAGTGAATTTTGTATTGGGTTTTTTTAATTAGCTATATGTTGCTAATATTTACAAAAGATATCCCCAAATAATATGAAACAAAACCCTTTTGTGGGCAAGAAAAGATAATGGGAAAAGACATGGTTAGTACAGAGTAACAAAAAAACAAGAGTGGCAATATCAAAAAGAAATATAGTCTACTTGAGGGTAAAAAATTCTCTGAAACAAGAAAGAGGGTTATTTCCCATTGGTAAAGAACACGTGTCATTAAATATAATGTGTCTAACAGCATTGCATTGACACATATATAGCAAAATCTGTTAGGAACAAAAAAAATGGCAAATCCATAATCATAGCAGAAATCTTAAATGAACTTTAGCCTATACTACTGACAAATTTGATTTTCTCGCCCACAAAACAGAGATTACATATTCTTTTTTAAAATGCCTTTAACATTCACTGAAATTGACCATGAGTTAGTCTAGAAACAACAATAAATTCCAAAAAACTAGAAGCCATATTTTCTCACTGCAAAGCTAGACTATTTCAAATTAACGATAAAAGTGAACACAAAAATCTATGCAGTTAAAAACTGGAACTTTTTATATGAGGTATTTAAATGGTGAAATCAATACAGGAATTACAAACCATAGATAATTAATGACAATATGTCATCCTGCAGGCTTAAATCTATGGGGTGTCCCTTAATTGGTGTTTAGAGGAAATTGCACAGGCTCAAATGTACTTATTAGAAAACAAGAAAGATAAAAAATAGTACCAAACAACTCAACTAATATTGTAGGATATGAACTAAATAAACTCTTAGAAAGGAGAAAGAATAGCAAGATAAAAGGAGAAAATGATCATATTTAATGTTGACTGGGGTATGTAGAAATTAAGACTCAGGGCGGCACCTGTGGTTCAAAGGAGTAGAGCTCCAGCCCCATATGCCGGAGGTGGCAGGTTCAAACCTGGTCCTGGCCAGAAACTGCAAAAAAAAGAAAGAAAGTAATTAAGACTCTATACTTACAGTGGTAATGTAAATTGTCTAAGTCCTTAGGAAGGCCACTCCAGAAAAATCTATTACAATCTCAAATGTGTATATATTTATGCTTTTTGTAAACAATTCTGTATTGTCACTCCTGTGTCCAGATGTGTAATGGAAGGCTGCAAATTTTCAGTATGGTTTTAACATCAACATTTGAAAAAGACATGCATGCCCACTAATGGGGCTTTGGTTAAACAAATTGTTATGTTCATGCTTGAACTACATTGCAGTGGTTAAAAGAAGAAGAATTGCCCTCTTGTCTAACACAGAAAGACCAGGGATGTCTTACTAAATGTTAAGAGTACGCAACAAAATGTTTGTAATATAGTGCCATCGCATGTGTTTTAAGCCCCGTATGTGCTAAACATTATAAGTATCTTCATATAAAAATCTGGAAAGATATAATCCAAACCCTGTAACTGTTACCCTGTGCAAAAGAAAATTAGGGAATCGAGGTGAATCTTTTTTTCTTTGAAGCACAAATCATGCCTAAGTTTGGTGATTAAATATTAATAATCCGAAGCATTGTCTTGACTTGACAAATGGCCTAGGCTCCTGCCTTGGCCTTCCTGTTCTTCCTGTAACCTTTGGGGACTCATACATGCTCTGAGCCCCAGGGGTGCTGGGGAGAGTGAGAGATACCCTGTCTGGCTCATTGGGAATCATGAATGGTGACAATCTTTAAAAATGTATGAAACACTGTACAAATGCCAGGGACTCAAGAAATTGAAGGGAAAAGAGATACGAAATGCCGTCCAAGGAACTGGAAAATAACACTGCGTGGCTTCCTTCAATCCACTCCCGGCAGATGGTGACGCTGATTTTTCTGACAGTTGAATGTGCCAAAAAGTCTGAGACAGAGACTGAAGAAGCTGTCAACCTCAGGCAGTAGGCTGAGGGAAGTGTGAGTAGGGACGCAGTCTTACGACGGACCAGGGGAGGGGGACTGAATGATTTAACTCCTGCAGTAGTCAGACAACCCTCCTTTTAAGAGCCAGTTCCTCCTGAGTAAGGACAGCTTTTTAAGAGTGCAACTGTTACAAACTCACCTTTGCCAGAGTCAGTCACCACCCAAAATCCGTATAACCAAGAGGTAGCTGCATCAATACGCAAGCTATGGAATCAATTAAGTGTCCATCAATGGCCGCGTGGATAAATACACAATGGAATGCTACCCTGCCACTAAAAACGAACCCCTGTCATCTGCAACAACATGGTTGGAACTGGAGGACGAGATGTTGAGTGAAATAAGGAAGGCACAGAGAGATAAATATTGCACGTTCTCACTCTCTTATGGGAGTTAAAAAACTGATCTTACGGAAGAGGGGAATACAAGGATGGTCACTAGAGGCTGGGAAGGCCATGAGGAATTGAGGAAAAGAGGGGTTGGGTACAGATAGGTAGAAGGAATAACGTGAAGTGCTCGGTAGCACAAGAGGGTAACTATAGTTAGCACTAATTCATTATTTATTTCAAAATAAATACACAGTAGATGTTGAATGTTCCCAACACAAACTAATAATAAGTGTTTGAGGCAATGGAAATCCCAATTCCCCAGATTTGATCATTACACACCGTATGTTTATATTGAAATAGCACAAGTAGCCCCGAAACATGCACAACGTGTTTATCTGTAAAAATAAAGAGTACAGTTTTTATCTTGAAAGATCAGTGGTGAAGCCCAAATCTCAACTCATTCACTTCTTTGATATTTGTTGATGAGAAGAAACCCATGTTCATAAAGTAGTCAGATTCCAGAAAAATGGAGAGAGGGTTATGCAGGTATGACTCAGCATGTGTGCACATTTTCCTTGAAATTTACAACTTTGAGAAATCCTCCACAAGTTATTGCTCGCCCACAGCAATAAATACATTCACAAGTAATGTCCCAAGAAACAGCAAGTAATTTTAAAGCTACATATTTTGATTAATACTTAAAAAAAAATAAAACAACCTTGTTACATGTTGACTCAAGACATTAAATTCTCAGCTAGAAAGACAGGCAATAATATTAAATAGATTGCCAGCCGACAGGGCAAAAACTATGATTATCCTCCATTTTCTGTGCCACCTCCTGGCCAGTGGTGCTAAATAAATGTTAAGTTATTATAAAACTTGGCCTGGGAAAGGGAGAATATATCACATTGTAACCTTCACTTAAGTATTTATAAGATATCTGGTGGTAAGTACAGGCATTTGAAATGAAAAGGTAAAAGCCTTGGTGACAAGGGGTCATCAAGCTTTCACATGTCCAGATATGGGGACAAAATGAGGACATGTTTATTGGGTGCCTGTTTGATCCCCCATGGCTTGCATAGAGTCTGACATACACCTGGCTCCCCTTAAACATTTGTTAAATGAGTGTATAAAGAATTCCAAAGGGGACTCGGTGCCTGTGGCTCAATGGGCTAAGGCACCAGCTACGTACACCTGAGCTGGCAGGTTGGAATCCAGCCAGGACCCGCCAAACAACAATGACGGCTGCAACCAAAAAATGGCCGGGCATTGTGGCGGGTGCCTGTAGTCCCAGCTACTT